>BJCG01002221.1:0-65788 GCA_005406145.1 Prunus yedoensis
TTGATGAATAATTAATCTCCATAAAGTAAAACTAATGCAACTAGGGGTCCTTCTTTCTTTTTTTTATAGAAAGAAATTGTATAGCTAGGCTGCTATTGACAGGACCTGTCCTGAATTCCTCGTAATTAGTGACGGATCCTATGGTTTTCCAACATCCAACCCCGTGGGCCCACTTACTAATTTCAAACATCCTCTTCTCCTAAAACAAGGGAAAAAAGGGCTGATATTTCTACCGAAATTTCAATAGTCTCTCCTTAAAAACGGACTTTACCAAATTTTTTAACCTCATAACTGTTGAGATTTTCTATTTAAACCCCGCACTTCTCTTTGTTCACCCCAATACTTAAATCATTAAGCTCTAAGTTTTATTATAGTGTAAAAAGACAAAAAGGTCATCCAACTTAATAATTAACCCTAGTACATCTATACACACACCCCACACCTCACCACTCTTCATATTAAGTTTTAGAAAAATACAAACTCCTCTACATCCTATTGCCATTACTCTTCTCTTTTAAAGACGTAGAAAATTGAAAGCCTACCTCTTTAAATATGCGTGGGAGTTAATGAAAAGGCTTGTTTGATTATCAACTCAACAATACCCAAGTGTTGGAATTCCAGTTACAATTCTTGGAGAGAGGTAAAGTTGTTCTCTTTCTCTAGAAAGTATTAAATTTCGGGTTTGGGGTTCTATTTGGTTGTGTTTTTTTTGTTGGGAAGAAAGAAAATTGTGGGCTTTAAATAGAAATTTCTTTTATTTCTTATTTTTTCAGTTTGTGGTGTATTTAAGGGTAGTTTGGGAAGATAGTGGGGTTTCTTAGAAATTGTGAAAATTTAAATATTAAAGATGGGGGTGAACTTAGAACATCGGGTGAACTAAGAGAAGTGTGGGGTTTAAATAGAAAAATCTCTAACGGTTGGTACCATATCTGACCCTCCACTCATTCAATGAAACATGGATCGGAGAAACTCCCAAGTGCCAAAGGCTTCGAACAATCGATATCGGCTACCGATGATATTGCCTCAGCAGCGAACAGTGGATACCGCCTATCAGAGTCCGCAATCGGTACACCCTACCGATTCTGCATAATCAATCTCGAAGGGCCCGCCCGAAATATCCAAGACTCGTGTCAACCTCATAGGGCCCTCCCACGAGTTCCACATCGAAATTAGTACTAAGAGCATACAAAATGCCCTCTATAAATAGGCCCCTTCATTACAATACAAGGGTAAGACTTTTCAACTTGACTTTTATGCTAAATATATTGTCAGCAACAAAAGCTCTTAGAAACAAACTTACTTTGGCATCAGAGGGTCTTAGGCTAGTTCCACACCGGTTCCATAGACCGTACGAGTCCCGGCTTCCTTCTATTCAGGATCAGCATCCAAGGACAGGAAGAATCTGCATCTAACACTTAATCGATCTCGGATCATCCACATCACTTGTAAGTTGCACTCATCACTATCTGTTCAGTTTAGTGCCAACAATAACCAAACATTTTCTAAAACGTTCTTGCTTTTGAACTCCTTTGTAATCATACACCCGTAAAAATTATCGTAATAGCAAGCATAAAAGACCTTTCTTTTGCCAAAAATTCATTTCCAAACTTAGAACAATACAAGCACAGCTCAAACAGTTTATTTTGCGGTTGCACCTAGGTTAAACCCTAGGCTACCTATGTACCCCTTTGTGAGGGATCAAGTCACACGTAGTTCTTAAATCAACAATCACAATTCATATAATATACGATTATTTAAAGTAATACCAACGATTAAATTTAGATTCTATACTTTTACGTGTTCATTACAACTCGGAATTGAGCGTGCCGCCTGTTTGTGGACTCATATCGATGAGCTCTACACAACGGTGCCACTCAATTCCCCAAAATCCTTCCGGATCAAAAAGTGACCAAAGTGACCTTACACCCCAAGGGCAAAATTTAATTTAATAATTACAATTTTGAATAAAACAATTAAATTGGGTTAGAAGTTTACACCTACCCCCCTTAAAGAAATTTCATCCTCGAAATGGGCCCGCATTTGCTCCTCGGGTTCCCAAGTAACTTCCTTAATAGCTTAACATGGCAGGGACTTAAATTCCCACGTTTCCTGAACCTCATCACACCTTCCAAGGAGATAATTCCAAGAATACCCACTCACCAATTGCAAATTCAACATCCTTGGACGAACTGTCCGCATCATCCTCACTACCTCTATTGTTCTCTAAACAAACTCTATCTACTCCAATTTTCTTTCACCAACCTCACTCACCTAGGAGCCATACAATGACTCCTATACAAGGCCTTATTCTTGGGTACACACAAACAAGTTCTCATTACCAACCTTTTAACACTTCCCACCACCAAAATCTGTCCATGTATCGTTCTCCACTTCAAATCTCACCGTGCAAAGCACATGATCCCACAGTTAGGTTCCCAACACCCGTTCAACAAGCATGGGTCTCCCAAAATTTTGAAGAATAACTAAAATCTATAAAGTATAAACCAATGCAAATAGGAGGTTCCTCTTTTCTTGTTTTTCTTGAAAGAAATAGTATAGCCGCACGGCTATATCCGCTTGTTTCTTAAATTTTTTAAAGAAATAGTACCGCCGGACGGCTATACTCGGTTTTAAAATTGTTTTAAAAATAAATAGTACAATACTCGTATTGAATACGTATGTACTTATTTTTTATTTAATACACATATATTTTACAAAATTTTCAATAATACACACAAAATTCTTGTAGTATTGAATACAAATAATGTATATTAAAATATTTAAGTAAATTATATTAAAATATTATATAATGGCCGAACTTTTAAGTTGTAATTTGCCAAAATTTTGACGAATAATTAATATCTATAAAGTATAAACTAATGAAACTAGGAGGGTCCTTTTTTCAATTTTTTTTATAAAGAAATTGTATAGCCGGATTGCTATACTCTCTTTTTCCCTAATTTTTTTAATAAGAAATAATACAGCCGTTCAGCTATATTTTTGTAATTTTTTTATATAAAAGAAATAGGACAATACTCATGTTGAAAATGTATGTCCGTATTTTTCATATTACTATTGAATACAAATATTATATATTAAAATATCAAATAAATTATATTACAATGTTATATAGTAGCCGAACTTTTATGTTGTAATTTGCCAAAAGTTTGACGAATAATTAATATATATAAAGTATAAACTAATGCAATAAGGAGAGGCCTTGTTTCTCCATTTATTAGAAAGAAATAGTATAGCGGGTGGTTATTCTATGTACAATACTTGTATTGAACATACGTACATATTTTTCATATTTAATACACGTATTTTTTAAATAATACACACGAAATTCAACTACTATTGAATACAAATATTATATATTAAAATATTAAAATATATTATATAGTGGCTGAACTTTTAAGTTATAATTTGCTAAAAATTTTACGAATAATTAATGTCTATAAAGTATAAACTAATGCAACTAGGGGTCCTTTTTTTCTTTTACTTTTTTATAAAGAAATAGTGTAGCCGCCCGGCTGTACTCGGTTTTTCAAAATTTTAAAAAGAAATAGTATAGCCGAACGGCCATACTTTCTTTTTCCTTAATTTGTTAAGAATAAATAAAACAGCCGAACGGCTATATTCTTTTTTTTCATTTTTTTTTCATTTTGTTTTAAAAGAAATGGTACAATACTCGTATTGAACATGTAGGTACGTATTTATCCTATTTAATACTTGTATTGTTTACAAATTTTCAATATTACACACAAATTCGCGTGTTATTGATTACGAACATTATATATTAAAATATTAAAATAAATTATATATGTTCTATAGTAGCCGAACTTTTAAGTTGTAATTTGCCAAATTTTGATGAATAAGTAATATCTATAAAGTATAAACTAAGCAACTAGGAGGGTCCTTCTTTCTTGTATTTTTAGAAAGAAATCGTATAGCCGGTCGGCTATACTATGTTTTTTAATTGTTTTTTAAAAGAAATAGGATAGCCAAGCTGCTATACTCTTTTTATAATGTTTTAAGAGAAAAGTGTAGCCGCACGGACATACTCGCTTTTTTTAAAATAACGAACTCGCCAACCGGCTACACTAGGTTTTTGATTTTTTTAAAAAAACAATCGCTAGAATAACTTGTATAGTATAGCCGGGGGGATATACTATGTTTTTTTAATGTCTATAAAGTATAAACCAATGCAACTAGGAGGGTCCTTCTTACCTCTTTTTTTAGAAAGAAATAGTATAGCCGGGTGGATATACTATTTTTTTAAATTTGTTTTTTTAATAAATAGGATAGCCGCCCGGCTATACTCTGTTTGTTTTTTCAATGTTTTAAAAGAAATAGTATATCCGCACGGCTATACTCGCTTTTTCCAGAAATTTTAAAAGAAATAGCACAGCCGCACGGGTAGACTCAGTTTTATAATTTTCTAAAATAAGAAACAGTACAATACTCTTATTGAACATGTACATATGTATTTTTCAAAATTAGTATGCATATATTTTGCAAATTTTTAACAATACACACAAAATTTGCTTATTATTGAATACAAATACGTATATTAAAATATTTAAGTAAATTATATTAAAATATTACGTAGTAGCCAAACTTTTAAGTTTTAATTTTCCAAATTATTAGAAATAACTAATATCTATAAAATATAAACAATGCAAATAGGAGGTTCCTTTTTTTTTTATTATATATATATATAGAAAAGAAATAGTATAGTGGGTGGCCCATACTCGGTTTTTTTTTAATGTTTTAAAAGAAATAGTATGGCCGTACGGCTACACTCCTTTTAAAAAAAAAAGAAATAGTACAATACTTGTATTGAACATGTACGTATGTATTTTTTATATTTAATACACGTATATTATACAAAATTTCAATAATACAAAAAAAAAGCTTATTATTGAATGCAAATAATGTATATTATAATATTTAAATAAATTATATTAAAATATTATGTAGTGGCTAACTTTTAAGTTGTAATTTGCCAAAATTTTGACGAATAATTAATATCTATAAACTATAAACTAATGCAACTAGAGGGTCCTTCTTTCTTGTTTTCTAGAAATTAATTGTATAGCCCTGCGGCTATACATTGTTTTTTATTTTATATTTTTAAAGAATAGTGGCTATACCAGCTTGTTTCCTAGTTTTTAAAATGAAATAGTATAGCCGAGCGTATATACTATGTTTTTGTTAGAAAGAAATAGCATAGCCGGGCGTAATATTTCTTGTTTTTTAGAAAGAAATATTATAGCCGGGCCTATATACTATGTTTTTTTTAAAAGAAATAGGATAGCAGCGCGCTATACCCTGTTTTTTTTTAATGTTTTAGAGAAATAGTATATGCGCACTGCTATACTTGCTTTTTTCTTAATTTTTAAAAATAAATAGTACAAGCCGCATGTGTGGACTCGGTTTTTTAATTTTTTTTTTAAAAATAGTACAATACTCTTATTGTACTTGTATGTATGTATTTTTGATATTTACTATACGTATATTTTGCAAAATTTTCAATAATTACATACAAAATTCACTTATTATTGAATACAAATAATGTATATTAAATATTTTAGTAAATTATATTAAAATATTATGTAGCGGCCGAACTTTTAAGTTTTAATTTGCCAAAATTTTGATGAATAACTAATATCTATGAAGTATAAACTAATGCAAATAGGAGGTTCCTTTTTTTTTTTTTTAAGAAGAAATAGTACAGCCGAACGGCTATACTCGCTTTTTTCCTAATTTTTTAAAAGGAACAGTACAGCCGCACGCTATACTCGCTTTTTTTAATTGATTTTAAAATAAATAGTACACTACTCGATAGAACTTGTACCAACGTATTTTTACACTCGAAATTCTTCGTATTATTGAATACAAATAATGTATATTAAAATATTAAAGAAATAGTATAGCCGTACGGCTATACTCTCTTTTTCCCTAATTTTTTAATAAGAATATTACAGCCACATGCCTATGGTCTGTTTTTTATTTTTTATTTTTTTAAAAAATTATACAATACTCATATTGAACATGTACATACTATCGGATACGAATATTATATATTTAAATATTTAAATAAATTATATTAAAATCTTATATAGTGGCCGAACTTTTAAGTTGTAATTTGCTAAAATTTTTACGAATAAATAATATTGTTGAGGCCCAGAAAGTCATGAGAAGCCCAAGATATTTAACCCAAATCAAAAGCCTTAAACTTGATTTTCCCAATGCTTAACTTTCCTAATGTCGGATACTACGTTGGCTGGTGTTGAACTAATCTCTATAATAATCCATCACCATCAAGACCTAGAATCAGAAAATCAAATTCCATCCTAATCCATCACCAACAGGTCTTTCAACTTCAGTTTTTTTGCCAACTTCTTGTGAAAACAAAACCAAAGAACCATCAGTTTTTCAGAACCTAGATAGATACCACAACTATCGTGAATGATTAATCACATTATAATCAGTCATTTTAAAAATATAATTAATAAATAAAGAAAAAAGAAACGAAAAGAAGAGAGGGAGAAGAATTGAGAAACAACATTTGACTGCCATTGGGCGAGATCTGGGAAGAGAAAATTTGTTGAACTAAGGAGAAGGAGATGAAAGAGTACCAGATTAATACAAAATGAAACTTTTTGAAAACTGAAACCCTAACCTCTCTATTGTAGAATTTGAGAGAGAGTTGTCAGAAAGAGAGAGAGGAGAGAGCCATTATCCCGAGAGTTGTGAGAGGAGGGATTAGAGATGGAGAGAGCAGTGAAGATAGAAAAGATCAAAACAAGAGAAGATGGGGAAGAAGAGCGACTGAGAACTGTTAGAATTTAGTAGGTGTGTGATGTGTTGCTCTGATACCACTGTTGGATTGTAGGGGAAACAAACTAATTTTAATTAGATTTGGAGAGAATAGTACATAGGTGAGTGTAGGCTAATTGGCCTCCTTTGCATATTGGCTTATGGCCATCACACTTGACTTAAATTAGTTTGGGCTATTTGGCCCTTCACTTAGATTGATGAGCTTATTGGGCTCCTCAACATAGTTTACTTTGGGAAGCTTTTGGCTCCCTAATAGTTTGGGAGTTCTATAGTTGGACTCACATAGATTGGGAGTTAGTTGTTCACTCCACCTATATGAGTACAACCATGCCTATTTATAGGCTTTTATGTCGACATACACAGCCACCTACTTGGGCTTCTTCATTTCTTAGCCACATATTTGTCTTATACTAGAATGGTCTTCAAACTTCAATTGCTTTGTTCCACTCCCTATTCTTTTTCTCCACACTCTAGATTCTTCCACAAGTTAATCTATATTAATGATTCTTCTAGAACCTTTTGGATCTTTTTTGTCACAAATGGGCATTAGTATTCAACAAGAACATACCAGATGGAGGAGACAGGAGAGAGAGAAGATAGAGTTTGGAGTTCGATTGCAATTGAGGGTGTGTAGGGTAAAATTTTCGTAAGGGAGACTGAAATTTTTGGGGGTAAGTCTGAAATTTGTGACGGAGAGTGAAATTTTTTGTGGGTATCGCAAGAGAGAAGAGAGAGGGACGAAAGAGTTTTAAGTTTTGGCCAAAAAAATACCTGAGGGAATTTGAAATATTTGCAAGGGAGTGAAAATTTTTTGCCAAAAAAATCACTGTATTGGTCAACCATGGTTTTGGCATCAGTGCTAAAATGTTCCACTTGAAACAAATTTCTTGAAAATCATTTTACACATCAGTATAATATATCATATAAGCTATAGTATAATCAACGACATCAGTAAGAAATGTAAAAAATTTGTGATGATGCCATTATACCCTTTTAGTCTTATTAATTATAAAATCAATGCCTAAGATACTAACAATATCGGTTTTTAGATTTGTTGATGCCTATGTGGTGTTGTGTAAAGTAAAATTTGGCATAGTGTTATGAAGGCTAGTCCTGATATGCATGTCTCGTGGAGGAGGCTATTAATGCAAAACGTTGAGGGGGATGTGCTTCCATGAGGGAGTCACCTAGGGAGGTAACCTAACTTTTATGCTTGGCGATCCCATGAAGGAAGTTCAATGTGGTGGAAACAATCCATACTGCGTGACTCATATAGCACTCATAAAACTATGGAAATATCCTTGAGATATTCTTCTGGTCATCCCTAAGGCAAAAATGCTATTTTATGTGATGTTAGGAAGGGATTTATCCCTAAATGAGTTTTGAGGCGGGCAAACTCCGCAGGGTGTAGGTCACATGTACTCTTGGAGAACTCAACTAGGTGAGAGACGTGAGAGACGTCGTGAGGCACGCGACTGTGAGAATTGGGCTATTCTCTAGTAACTCTCATGATAATCAAGATTAGCACATGGCCATAAATAGCGCTACCCCCGCATCCAAATCTCAACCAATATTATATGTGGGATATATTGAAGTTTGGACAAAGGTGTTGACTTCAATATTTTGTACACTCAGGTTCCTCAAATGGAGGTTATGATCACAAAGTGAAGGTTCAAGCCCGGAAGGCACCTGCACCTATTAAAGTTTGGATATATTTTCACTGTTTTTTTTTTGTCATGGTCAAATTTTGAAAACCTTGTGGGGGATTGTTGGAAATTTAAAAAGATTTTAAAAATTTAACCGTTTTATTTATTTAATTATTTTGGCCGTTTTATTTTATTTATTGTGGGGGTTATAAATATATTTAATTTTCAGATTTTATTTCTATATTGAATGCCTTAATTTTCTAGTTCAATATGGTGAAAGTTACATGTTATTCGATGCCTATAAAATGTCACTCCTTCTTCACATTTGAACAACCACAATACACCATCAAAATATCACATACCACAATCACCACCACAATCTGATTCTCTCATCTTCTACTTTTTATACTTTCTTTGCTTATATTATTATTTTTTGCAATGATTTTGTGACTTGGATACCTATATCCGTCTATGAACGTGCTCATAGCGGATCTTGAGTTTATGTATAAGGGGCCGTATCTTGGAGTCTTATAGATCGTCAATACCTGGACATAGGGAGGCTACAAAGGCTTTAGAATAGTGTCTTTGACGTGCTTCGCCGTACCAAGCTCATCTTCTTACTTATAATTTTTTTTGCTTTTACTTACCTATTAATTTATTTTTCTTCAGTTTCATTGTACCTTAATAACTTTCCAATTTGTTTATATGTTACTTATAATATAAAGGTTTTTGTATTCGGCTTTACGGAAAGAGGAAAACTATAATTTTTATAACAGATGTTGATGCTACATTTCAACTAATACAAGCGCTTGTGCAAAAAAGTAAGGATGAGCAATCTATTGAGATATCCAATGAAGTGGATAAGTACTTGGCGAATCCTTTTTAAGAACCCTTTAAGCAAACAATTCAACATCTTGAATTGGTGGAAAGGGAACCAAACAAGATTTTCAATTCTTTAAAAAATTGCCAAGGATGTCTTTGCAATACCTAGTTCTACAGTTGGTAGTGAAAATGTTTTTAGCCTAAGGAAGAGGATTGTGGATCCTTTTATAAGCTTATTGACACCTAAAATGGTAGGGGCATTAGTGTGTTCTTGTGATTGACTTAGGGCGGAAGAATTTTATTTTTACAAGGAACCCACAAATGAGGATCTTAAATTCTATAAGGAACTTGAAGAGGTTACAACTTGTAAGTAATTAGATTATTTATACTTATTATAATGTTATTTTTCTTTAAAACCCTCTCTCTTTATGCTTATTTCATTTTAATGTTCTTTATAAATACTAAACTTGTGTTGTTTTATATATAGATGGCATTACTCTTCATGGTTTACATCACAAGCACTAGCACAATCATAACTAGGTCCTTCAAATCCACTCTCCACCACCACTTGCTTTCCTATATTTTGTTGTTATTATTTTGGGTTGTAACTTTAATTTAAATTTCCATTGCATTTTGTTTTGAGTTGTAACTTTATTTGCTTTTGGGTTGTAACATTATTTTTCTATGCTTGGCTAGTTATATGCTTGGTCAAATGGATGGGATTTCAAAGCCAAAATTTGAGGCACTAATGCAATTTTTTATGAACTGAATTTTTGTTTCATGTGCAAAGCTTACAAAATTTGAATCCCTATGAAGTAATTTCTATTGGCGAGTCCTTACTTAGTTAGGATTTTGATTACTTACCAATTTATTTATTTCCTATTGTAATTTAGATTTATTTCCTATTTTATTTAGGGTTAATACATCTTTGTACTTCTTTATAAATACTTCCATATTGGAGAAGAATACACATCTGAGATATCTGAAATATCTGACAAATTTAAATATATATGAGAATTCTCATATACTTTGTTTGACATGGTATTTGACCCAGGTTTTCTTGTGAATTGTGCTTGCGTTTTCCTCGCAATTTAAGTGCCCCTTCCTTTTCTCTTTAAACGGGACGACCCTTTCTCTTTAGGGGGAGAGGGGTAGTGAAGAGAAGTTGTGTTTGTGTGAATTAGCTAAAGTTGATATGGAAAAATTTGTGGTTGCTGTTTTCCGCTACTGTCGCCGTTGACCTTGCCTTGCCTTGCCTTTGCGTTGCCTTACCATTTTTAGTGTTTTGTTTTTGGGTTTTCTATGTTTTGCCATGTTCACATGGTTTCTGTGTTCTGCTGTGTACACAAGGTTTATGTGCCCTAGTTTTAGGGTTTATGTGTTTTGTAGTGTTCTACAATTGGCTCACTTTGTCAGTCTCAAGTAGGCCTGGGCTCGGGTTGGGTTGGTTCAATTTTGGGCCCAAGTCGAACACCCAACCGAAGACTTCGTTGTGCTTTTTTTCAACCTAAACCCGAACCACAAAAGTGAAAAACTGAACACTTTGGGTAATCGAACTTTATGATTCGATTTGGTTTGGTTTGAGGTAAATGGGCAGTTTTGTTGACTTCAAATCAAATTATGCCCATTTCTTTCAGCACAAAACATGATATTCAACTCAAACCTGGGCAACTAAAAATCATTTTTAAGCACATTCCATCTATCTCATACATAGCTAAAAGCTGGGCATCCATTCATCCTCCTAAATATCCATCATCAAATCAAAGGTTCAATCCCATTACAAAGCAACAATATCTTCATGCAACATTCATTCCACTAATCTGGCCATTCATCTAGTTCCCATCCATTATGGCAATTACAAATTAAAGGCAAAAACATGAGCAGTCAACCCTAATTTAAATTACAAACCAAATAAAGGGCAGTTTAATATGTTACATTACATTACAAAAATAAAATATCACCAAAAAAAATGTAATGGAACATATTAATGGTCCTTAATCTTCACTGTTGCTGTTGTTTCTATAGGACTCATAGTCTTCAATTCAAGGTAGAGACAGAATAATTGGTACATATGTTTTCTTTTCCAACCATTTGCAATGTTTCCATTTCTACCACATTGAAAAACATAAATTAATATAAACAAGGTTAAAACAAAACCAAATACATGAAAAAACAATACAAAGCAAAAAAGGAGCCCTTACTTTTTCATCACCATCAACAATACTTTTTCCCCCCGCACTTTCGAAATTAGCCTCCACATAAGCTTGGGTAGCAACTGGATCTTCTTTCTTGTATGCCTCATACAACTACATTACAAGATCCTTTACCCCACTTATCATCGCATTAACTTTGGAAGCATACTCTTCCAAATCACCAAAGCTAAAGTGGACATAATCCACTTTGTAATGGGGATCAAGAACCACAGCCACTATTAGGAGTTGGTTCACATCCCCAATATTAGCCCAATACTTGTCATACTTGGATTTCATTGAAGTGGCCACCTTTTTTCATAAAAGGATCCTCACTTGTCATCATTTTCTTCAAGAGATCAACAATAGAGCACATCTCATGGAAGGCTACATAGGAAGATACCGTCTTATAAGCACTAAGCTTCAAGGTAGCCTCATAAAACCTTTAAAAGAACTTCACAAAAACCTTTGCATATTCCCAATCCACTACACTTGGGGGGCTCAATTTTGTTCTTAAACTCCCTTGCCTTTCAAGCCTTTTATTTTTATTTTGACCTTTCATCCTCACGGTGTCCAAGGGTTTCCTCAAAGTAAGATGCAAAATTTGAGTCCTCCTCTTCCAACCTCTCAAAACCTTTTTGCAATTTTAAGGCGGCCTCTAGCATGTCATAGGTTGAATTCCACCTTATTTTACACTCCAAAGGCAAAAGACCTTTGCTATCAATCTTTTGCAACATCAAACTTTGCCTAAACTTGTCCAATCAAGATGCTAAGGATCTTGTATACATACAAGCTTTCCGAATACTCTTGATTGAATCATTCAACTCGCACAACCCATCAAACACAATCAAATTAGTGATGTGAGCACAACACCTCATATGTAAAAAGTCCCCCTTCAACAAAAGAGTGCCCCATTGACTCAATTGCCTCTTCATATGCCTAATAGCACCATCATTAGCGGTTGCATTGTCAAGTGTGATAGTGAATACTTTTTCTATGCCCCAATCACTCAAACACTTTTCTACAAGTCTCCTAATGGCATCACCCTTATGATTTGTAATTTGACAAAAGTTTAGGATCCTTTTGGGCAAATTCCAGCCATCATCAATAAAATGGGCTGTGAGAACCATATAATTCACATTTTGTAGTGAAGTCCAAGCGTCCGTGTGAATTTTGAGATATGACACTCTTGAGTTTTGCCTTTTCTTCTTGAAAAAGAGACCAAACATCTCTAGCAATGGTCCTACGAGAAGATGGATCAAATCTAGGTTGTAGCTCTTTCACAAAAAAGTTAAACCCAATCTCTTCCACATGCCTAAAAGGAAATTCATCAATTATTATCATCTTCACACAAGCAAGTTTACTTCTCTCTCTGCTATATGTATGTGAAACTAAGCCTCCCTTAACAAATGAAAAAACCTTTTGTTTGTTGCCCTCTTTCAATGGAGATCCCCCCGTGCATTGAACTTTCAAATGTTGCAATAATGTAGATATGCCATTTCTTACCGGATCACATGCATAAGATTGATGGCAATAATTGCAAGAAGCTCTAGGTCCTATATTACTCCCCGGTTCAACCGTGTCCTTAGTAAAATGCTTCCAAACCTCCGATGCTTCCCTAACAAGTACTCTCTTCTTAGGAATTGGGGGAAGTGTAGATGTTTCCCCTTGAACTAATGGCTCAGTGGTAGTAGTGGTAGGTATAGGACTAGGACTTTCATTTGAGTTGGTGAAAGATGTGTTAATGGCAGGAGTTTGAGAACTTTATTTCATACTTTGTATTTTCAAGCCTATAGACAGATTTACACAATGAAAAGATTCATAAACACAAGATAAATACAAACACAACTTTTCACTTTTTCCTACAGACATTGAAAACAAAAACAAAAAAAATAGCAGAGAGAATAGTAGAGAAAGTAAGAGGAAAATAATATCAAACTTGTGATAACTCAGATTACAGGTTTATATTAAACATTATAAACAGATAACTGAACTATGTTATTACTCAAATTTGTACATTGATTACATATGCAAAAGAAGTTGTGATGGTTTTCAAACATATATTTGTTATTTCTAACTTGTTAATAGTAATCTTGAAGAAACTTAAGAGGATTTGTATTTTGGATCCATAAAAATATATTATAAAAAATATATATATAATTCTATTGTTAAAAAAGTCTAAAATTATCCTACAAGACATACTACCCAAACAAAAGCCCAACCCCACCTTCCTTCTCTCTACTCTCTCTCTCTCTCTCTCTCTCTCTCTCTCTCTCTCCAAAACTATATATATAATGAAAGAGTAATGCTATGTAGACACACAACATTGACCACTTTAGCTGACTACCTTATGCGGCAATTGATGTGTTATGTCAAGTCAATTAATGAATGTCGCCATGTCAATTAAAAAACAAATTAAAAAACCCTAGCATTCCTAGTAAGTGGCCTCATGGCAACATTCATTAATTGACATGGCATGACACATCAGTTGCCACATAACGTGGTCAGCTAAGGTGGTCAATGTTGTGTGTCTAAATAGCATTACTCATAATGAAAAGGTGAAGAAGCACGAATAGAAGACACAAGAGTAAAAAATTATGGAACTGATCCCATATAGGCCTACAACAAGCCTGATGCATGAATGAGAGCAGAGAAGCAAAGCAAATTTTCCTTTCGAGGTAAAGCAGTGCATAAAAAAGGGCTATCTGTCATATATATATATATATATATATATAATTTTTTTCTTCTTCTTCTTCTATTGGAGGAGTGGTAAGTGAGTTTTGTTGGGTCTCAATTTCTAGATCTATGGTGCCTCTCAATTTCTCCAAAAGTTCTCCAAAAAAAGGTATTGGTCTTTCTTACTTTTTCTTACTTTTTCCTACAGTATTTTAGCAAAAGAAGATAAATCCAAGTATGACAAATGAAGATCCTTACAATCTTCCTAATACACGCACACAAATATGCAAAGAAGATTGTAAATAAAGAAATTACCTTTTTTGAGCAAATTGCAGTGGGTGTTGGTGAGTGAGATCCAGTCTAAAGTTGGTGAGAGAGTCTGATTCGATTAGAGATGAGAGATGAGATCAAAATCAAAGGGTTTTAAAAATGGAGAGCTGGCGACGGAGAGTTGGAGATGAGATGAGAGTTGGCAACAAAGAAGAAAGCTCGCATAAGCTAGGGTATTTGTTTAGTTGGGGAGTATAAAGTGGTGGAGGGTGTATAGGAAATGTAACAACCCCCCAACGAATGACTTACATGTGTATATTAAAATAAATATGAAAATATAATTAAAATAATCGAGTCGGGTTGGGTAAACCGTGAGTTTAGTATATGGGCCCCGATAACCAAACCAAAAGCATCGGGTTGGATTGGGTCCACAAGCCGAATGTCCAAAAAAAAAAATAAACCAAACCAACCAGACCCGATCGATTTGATTCGGGCAGGTTGGCAGGGTTTCAGGTACAAATGCCTAGCCCCTAGTCTCAAGTATGGTGTTCTGTAACTCACTTGTTAAGTTGGGCATGTGAAACATCTTTGTGCAAACTTGAGGGGAAGTGTTGGCAAGTATTAGTTAGAATTTTGGTTATTTACCAGTTTATTTATTTCCTATTTTATTTAGGGTTTATACATCTTTGTTCTTTATAAATACCTCAATATTGGAGAAGAATACACATATGTGATATTTGAAATATATGAATATATATGAGAATTCCCATATACTTTGTCCAACAATTTCATTCTTTGAAGTTTAATTATTGGGTTCCAAAGGCTTCAAAATAGATTTGGAGAAATCTAGAATAAATTTTTTTTTTTTGCCCAAAATGACCCAAATAAAAAGACCCAAAATGGCCCAATTCGGCGCCTGCCGATTTTGGTTGACACTAACCACTCGTCGGTCCGATCAACTCACAATTAACTGACGCTTGTCGAACCAGAACCAGTCCCAAATATGGCAATACTGCCCATAATTGGTCAGTTTGCGATTGCCTAAAAAAATATTGATTCTCGAACCATGTCCACCCCTTATCCAAACGTATTAGAGTTGGACGAAGCCGGTAATCTAAAGAAAAACACCTATTATATAAAGGGAGATTAACTATTATACCCAATATAGAGCCCCAAATTGTAAAAAAATCCTCTACATGAAATAAACTTTAGAAACACACCCAAAGCTCATTTACAACATAACAAAGAGACTTCGAACTTCCTATAAATTACAAAACTGCCATCAATTTATTAAAACAAGCCCAACCCCAAAACCTCATTTAAAAAAAAAACCAAAACACTCAATAGGGTATCAAAGTAATTTAATAATCAAAATAAAATTCAATAGGGCCAGCTGTCATTTTTTGGGTTTTTATTGAGTTTGTTTATAGAAATTAAATTGTGTAGAGTTTATTTATAGGGAACTGATTTTTTCACTCATCTTTTATCTACTTACACTCCCTTTGTTAGAAATTGTACGTTCCTACTCCTCTTTATATCATTAGTAATAAGAATTGGTATTAAAAAAAATTATTTTAGAATTAAAAAAGATAATAGGTAGTTGTGTTCCATAAAAATATGATCCATTATCTGATTTTTCTTTTAATTTTAATTTTTTTAATATAAAAAATTGTGAATTTACCATATTATCCTCATTTAATTAATAATTTCAATTCTTAATGTTTGCATTAACTAAAGACATTTTATAGTATTTTGAATGTTTCATGACTCTCTGCCTTTTGCTTTATATATACTAGCCTCTCTGCATGCGCTTCCGTGCCTGTGAAAGGCTTCTTTTTAAAAAAATTTAAATTTATTTTAGAATTAAAAAAGATAATGGTTAGTTGTGTTCCATAAAAATAGGATTCATTATCTCATTTTTCTTTTAATTTTAATTTTTTTAAATATGAAAAAGTATGAATTTACCATATTAATCTCATTTAATTAATAATTTCAATTATTAATGTTTGCATTAACTAAGAGCATTTTCTGGTATTTTGAATGTTTCACCACTTTCTGCCTTTTGCTATATATATATATATATACTAGCCTCTCCTCACGCGCTTCCGTGATTGCGAGAGGCTTTTTTTAAAAAAATTTAAATTTATTTTAGAATTAAAAAAGAGGATGGGTAGTTGTGTTCCATAAAAATAGGATCCATTATTTGAATTTTCTTTTAATTTTAATTTTTTTAATACGAAAAGTGTGAATTTACCATATTATCCTTATTTAATTAATAATTTTAGTTCTTAATATTTGTATTAACTAATAACATTTTCTGATATTTTGAATGTTTCACCATTCTCTGCCTTTTGCTTTATATATATGGATTGATATAGATATATAAATAGATTCAGAGTTAAGACAAGAAGAGAGCGCGGAAGCACTCACTTGGAGTTCGACTACGACAATTGACCTTGCCCTTTTGTATTTTCTCGAGAAAGTTCTCTTCCCCTAACGCCACGCTCCTCCATCCCTCTCTGTCTCTCTTCCCCCTCAACGGCTTTAATTTGAATTTCTTTGAGCTCGCACTTCCGCGTCTCTCCTTAATATATTACTGCACGGAACGTTGCGGCCACCTACCAGACCTCTCTTTCATTTCCTCTATTTCTCTCTCCTGGTGTCTTTGCTCTCTTCAATGAGTTTTTGATTCAACTGCACCATCTCAAGGTATTGTTTTTATCTTTCTACACCTTTTATTTGTTGGGTTTTTTTTTCATTTTCTTTATGGGTTTTTTGTATTTTTTGGCCACCCATTTGGAATTTATGTAATTTGAGGTCGAGAAGTTGCTATTTTCTGTGAAATATACTTCGGAATATTCTAGATCTCTTGTAGATTTGACTTTGAATTTCTCTGTGGGTATGCGATCTTAGGGCCGTTCTAGCATTTGGACAGCCCCATCTGCCACTGTTTTTTTTTCGATCTGCTTGATCAATTACTTTGTTGAATTAGCTTCATGATTGTGCGATTCTTATCTTTGAATTTCACTAGCTTTTGTCACTTTGTATCAAATTGTTCACTTTGTTGAATTAGCTTCGTGATTGTGCGATTCTTATCTTTGAATTTCACTAGCTTTTGTCACTTATCAAATTGTTCACTTTGTTGAATTAGCTTCGTGATTGTGCGATTCATATCTTTGAATTTCACTAGCTTTTGTCACTTTGTATCAAATTGTTCACTTTGTTGAATTAGCTTCATGATTGTGCGATTCTTAACTTTGAATTTCACTAGCTTTTGTCACTTTGTATCAAATTGTTCATTTTATTGAAAACTATATGTTTCCAGATTTTCTTGAGTTTTGAAAATTTGAGTTTAGATCTGCTTGATCACTAACGTAGTTGAATTCTTGAATGTATTCAGAGGTTTTAGGGTTCTTTGATATCTGAGCGCTGGGAGGTTGATAATTTATTTAAAATTAAATCCTAAGAGTAATGCATAATTTTAATGGATCGTTTCTCATTCTTGTTTTTAATAATTGGCCAATTAAGCTTTGTTCCCTCTTTGTGTGAAATGCAAATACCGAAAATCATATTTTCTTATTTATTTACAAGAGAAGGGATTTCATAATGTTTTTTTAATTATAGATTGGATTTTATGAAGCACTGTTTGATGATTGATTGATTTTCTTTGGAGTTTGGAAAGAAGGCCAGAAGTTGAGGTGGAAAACAAATTTTTATGGTAATAAATTAATATTATACTTGGTATTTTAGCTATTTCTGGTTTTTGTTATACAATAGATTTGGTAAGAGAGCTGCCCCTTCTCCAGGTTGATATCCTTTAGAGCTTGTTGCATGGATTAAACATAGTGTAAAATAAACTCCTAGTCCTTGGAAGTTGGCCCAAATTTGTATCTGGTCTTTATTTTGTTAACTGTTATAATTAAGTTTTCCCCTCCTTTACACACCAGTTTACCATTGAAGTAAGGGTCTTACTTGCGCCAGAGTCACGACTTTTCATTTCAACATATGTTAGTTGACGTAGTTTTTGCTTATTTAGCAAACTTAATTGCTTTTAAGGATGTCAACACTCATCATAATACATGCCATACGGCTCTATAGTCAAATGTACATTATTCAAGTGGCATTCATTCAGTCAGCTTCTCTTTTTCATGGGATTAGGCTTTCAAACTACTCCCAATTGAACCCAGCCAATTAAAAGAAACGACTTGGTTAAAATTTGGGCCATATTGTAGGGAACAAAAATGTAGTTTAGGTTAGCCATTAAGTATATATGCAAAGTTGAAATTTAATGATTCTTGTATATTTGCCTATGAGTACCACTGGAGTGTCGAATCTTTAAGGATACGCCCTTCCTTTTCACTCTCTTTGCACGGTGTTTCCTATAGTTCTTGTTTTGTATCACTATTTATCATAACTCATTGTTGCAAGAAATACTTGAAATTGAATTTTGCTTTATATGTTTGGCACAGTGTAAGCAGCTGTCCGTGCTAGCATGGCATCTGGTAGTCCATATTTTGATGATGTGCGGACCAAATCTGAGGTTATTGATCCTCCTCAAAGTGAAGACATGATGGATGTTGAAGGTGTGAATGATGCTACTCTCATCCCGTTAAAACCTAATGTGACCGTTTCTAGCAGTGTTCGTGAACTTCTGGAGTGCCCTGTGTGCTTAAATGCCATGTACCCCCCTATTCATCAGGTTTGATTAATTTTAACAATTTTGCTTATCTTATGAAATTGGTCAAAGCACTCCCTTAGCTGTCAGTCTAGTGTTAATTCTACTCATTCATCAGGTTTGATTAATTGTAACAAGTTTGCTTATCTTATGAAATTGGTCAAACCACTCCTTTAGTTGTCAGTCGTGTGTTAATTCTACTCATTCATTCAAGATATTGTAGTAACTGAATCTAGCATGCTTGTCACTTGTGTCCTTGAGTATGCTAATAATTCATTTTTCATTCTAGTCTGTGGTTCAGGCTTGCTTGCTTAATACAAATTTTTGGGAGGGTTCTCTTTGGAAAGTAGTAGATGAGGTGCTATTATTTGCAGCTTTGGGGAGGGTTCTGTTGTGCCATTATTTGCAGCTTTTCGTGCATTATAAAGTGATCCAGTCTCCCATTTTCTTTGCACAGAAAAACAGTTAGCTATGCTGTTTGGTTGTAAATTTTCAATTCATCTCTCTACTTTTTTTGATGTCAAATTTTATCTGACTATTTGATTAGTTTCATTGTGTAACTCAAATATGGTCTAAGCCCAGAATTAGATGTATATGGGACCCTGTTAGGATAATGGGCTTGTAGGACTAACTTGAGTTTGTACAATTTCCCCTGAACTAATGTGACATGCTCATTCTTTAGGAGCTGTTTGTAGATATTTTGTAAAATGATTTTTCATCTTGTAAAATGAAAAACATATGCATTTAATTGGTCCACTTGAAAAACACAAACATTAGTTTTTGGAATTCTACTCCCAATCTGTATGTTAATTTTGATAACGATATGAGCTAGTTTACGTGACATGACTTATAAAAATACAACCTATTTTTTTAATGCTGTCTCTCAACTCTCAAACTTTCTCTCAATACCACTACTCTCTACCCTGCTACCCACAACTGTTTCCTCTCATCTTACACGTTTTCTATCTCTAGCATAGCCCCACAAGCAACTCTCCTCTCTCACTTTCTCTGATGGAGCTATTGTGACCACAATTGTATTATGTAACAAAGTCTGGTTCATTGTTGATGACAAACCAAACCATAAACTCTATCCTCAATTTCACAATGTATATAGTGAAACTTTTGTGCATATTTTGCAAGAAAAATGGAGAGTGCAATGATAGGAAAAAGAAGAGCCACTACAGCTGCAGATTTTGTAGCACCTTTGGATTGCAGGAAGACGAGGTCTATCGACTGTGTTATGGCATTCCTATCTTCCTTAATAGAGATGAGTTCAGATCTATAGAACATGGAAGAGTCTAGAGATCCTGGTTATTTAGCCTGAGTTAGGAGTCGTCCCCTTGTTTTGTTTTGAGCTTATGGTTTGGTTGACTTATCTCCATAATTGTGGTTATGCTTTTGCCAGATGTAATTGTAAATTTGTAAATTTTTTCTTTTCTTTTATTTCTATTAATTACAGTAAATAACGATTTTGGTACCAGATCTGTTTTCATTGTTCTTTTTCTCTCGGACAACTGTTTTCTGGTTACACTACCAGACATGTTTTTGGATCCTGAAGATGCAAAATTCAACCTCTCTTTTTTGTTGTGCAAAGATGTTTTAATCTATTTTTTTGGTGCAAACATTACCAGACGGGGCTTTACTTTCTCATTTCAACCTTTATTGATGATGTCTGTCATGTTTATAAGTTTGTTTCCTTATAAGTAGACGTGTAAAAAATTTGAATGTTATAAGTTTCTCATCTGTATAAATTTTTTAGTGATAAAGTACCTAGGAAGTAGATTTATGTACACAAAAATGCTTAGTGTAAGGAAATATGCTTCCAATGCTCTATGGCCTTTTAGGAGTTATTTTCTTCCAATAACTAGCATTAAATTAGCTATCGCAACATGTTGACTGCTATCTCTGGAAAGTAGAATTAGATACTGTCATTTAATAAGAAAATTACCTGTAGGAATATTTTGACTGTCTGTTTTCTTTTTGTTATGCTGATTCCCATAAACAAGAGAATGTCTTCATTGAGAGTGAAATAGTTATGGTTAATTTGCTTATTTTGGTAATTAGTGATATAACAATCAGGTTTAGGCGGTTTTGGTCTCAGAAATATCATTACTCCAGCAGGTCACTTCTTTGAGGGCAGTGACTACTTTTTAAAAGAATTGTTTCCGTTGATCTGTAAAAAGCAGGCTGTACAATTATTCTAATAATTTTGTTGAAAATGTGCTATATCAGTGTGTGAGGCACTTTCTGAATCCATTCTGATAAATTGTGCATGCACGCGCACGCACACACAGGGCCTAACATATGTAATAAGAATTTCAATGTTCCAAATTAGATGCTAGCTTTTTATCCTGATTTGCATTCTCCCTTTGTGCAGTGTTCAAATGGTCACACGTTATGTTCTGGTTGCAAACCCAAGGTTCACAACCGGTGTCCCACTTGTAGGCATGATCTTGGTAATATAAGATGTCTTGCATTGGAGCAGGTGGCTGCTTCTCTGGAACTTCCATGTAAATATGAGAGTTTTGGTTGCACGGGCATATACCCTTATTACAGCAAGCTAAAACATGAATCTCAATGTCTACATAGACCCTATAACTGCCCCTATGCTGGTTCAGAATGCACTGTTATTGGAGATATTCCTTATCTGGTGGCCCATTTGAAAGATGATCACAAAGTTGACATGCACAATGGCAGCACTTTCAACCATCGCTATGTAAAATCAAATCCCCATGAAGTTGAAAATGCTACCTGGATGCTAACGGTATTATTTCACTGTCCTTGTCTTGCTAATTTCCTTTATCCTTCTTGGCTTCCCCTCTTACAATTAATTTCTCAGCCAACTCAGAACCTTGTAATATTGTTATTCTGTCTCCCTTTGTGCACATTCCAGACATGGATCCTGGCATAAAAGCTTTGATGAGTTACACCTACGTTGAAAAGAACAAGGGTAAAGATCTGTATCTTTTCTAATGTGCAGGTTTTCAGTTGCTTTGGCCAGTATTTTTGTCTACATTTTGAAGCTTTCCAGCTTGGGATGGCTCCTGTCTACGTAGCATTCTTGCGGTTCATGGGCGATGATAACGAGGCAAAGAACTACAGCTACAGTCTAGAAGTGGGTGGAAATGGGAGGAAGATGATTTGGCAAGGGGTGCCGCGTAGCATTAGGGATAGTCACCGGAAGGTTCGTGACAGTTTCGATGGTCTCATCATTCAACGCAACATGGCTCTCTTCTTCTCAGGGGGAGACCGAAAGGAGTTGAAACTTAGGGTGACTGGAAGGATATGGAAGGAACAGTGATAGTAGTCTCTCCCTTAACCTCCTTCCTTCCTTCAATCTTCTTCTATAGTTTAGTAAGGTTAGTCACTTTTCGTTGGCTATAAGTAGTCTCTTCTGCCCATGTATTTTTGGGAATTTAGGAAGCAAACTCTCTTTGCTTGTTCATGCTTTAATTGCACGAGTTAGAAGGAACTCTTATTCTAGAATGAAAATATCTTTCTGTATTCATGCGTGATGAGAGGAGGGAAGGGAGTCCATAAATCACCGTAAGGCCCAGAGGATGATCACTCATGAGTTAAAATTGTCAAGTACAACGCAAAACTAAAACTAGCTGTCATTAATTGATTGGATATGACACGTCAATGTAGAAAAAATAATTAAATTTGTGTATCCCTAAGCTCCAATACTTTTATGACATGTGGTGTTTTTAGATTTAGCGATGGCATATCAAATGCTCTGCAAAATAGGCGTCTATTGTACACTTTTATACAAATTAATGGCCACGCAAACTAACATTGAAGTTATCGACTAGAAAAAAGTATTTTAGAAAATGACATTTTCAAATGTGTTTTTTTGGCATGTCAGTTTGGATTGGATATGCAATGGCAATTTAGAAAAAATATTTTCTAATGTATTTTTTTTTTTAAATGTTAGGAGTTTCCCTTAGTTACTTTATAAGGATGTATTATTAGAGCATCTCTAACAATCTCTTTAACAACTTTGGAATTTTAAAATATGTGAGCCACCTCAGAAAAACTCTCTCCAATAGCCTCTTCAACCTCAGTCTCTCTCTTCAAATATTTAATTTTACTTTGGAAAAACAAAACCTACTTTGAAAATGTTAAAAACATGCATTTTTTCTCTTCATATAATAAATATATAGATATTTTTCACATGTTTTCATATTTTTCATTCTTTTTCATGATATTGCATTAATTAATTTGAAGAGTCTGTTGGCACAAAATTATTCTAGTAGCAAATAAGGCTTTTTAAATTGCCACGTATATCAACAAACTTCAATTTAAAAGGTTTTATTTGCTAATACTGTTGGAGATGCTATTAGGTTGTTCTTCATTAAAATAGTTATTTCAAGAAAATAAACTGAGGGTAAGACGCTCAGGCAAACAGACTCATGAGTGGGTCAAGTGAATTAGACAAGGTGAGTGTTTTTTTTATTTATAAAATTAAATCTCATCTAATTACTTGATATTTTACTATAATAATTTATTGTGAACTAATTAAAAATTTTATTCAACATATCCATAGATAAAGGATGCAAAATATCATCAGATTGAAGGCAAACCTTTTCTTCTTGACCATTGTTGGGCAATTACACAACACAACATGGCGAGAAGTGGAGACTTTTTAATGATTTTCAGGGCTCGTTTGAGATTCTTTTTCTGGGAAGCACTTCTACTTATAAGCGCTTAAAGACATTGAAATTTTCATGAGAAATCGAAGTGCTTCTTGGAAAAGCACTTGGGATCCTGAAGAAGCACATGATCGGTGCTTTTCCAAAAAGCTCTTCTATGGCTCAAAATCGCTTTTAAACTTTTCTGCCAAACGCTGTCAGAAGTGCTTTTGGTTGTCAAAGAGCGCTTTTAACTATTCCAAAAGCACTCCCAAACGAATCCTCAATCATCTCCACCTCAAACCTACGACAGGCCTATTGGAAGCCAAAATGCTAAAGAGCCAACAAGAAAGGGTATTATTATGCACGATCTCACCGATCAAGACAATGATATGGCTAAAGTCATGATGTCTTTGAAAGAGATTAACCAGAGTACAAAAGATATTAGGGTTTCGATTATGATGGTGGACACTTCCCCAATCAAAACTCCAGCCAGAAGAGAGTGGTAATAAGACTATGGCGAATGAAGCCTCCCGTTCTCTCAATCGATGACTCCAAATAGAGGGGCGTGACTCGCGTTTAATGTTTAAGAAATAAAATGTTGTGTGTTAGAAATGAATTGTCAGCTTCATATTGCTCACTTTGTCTGAATTTATTGTTCTCTTTTTTCTTTTCCATTACAAACTTTGTCCTTTTAGTAAGGATTATTTGATAGACACTTCAATGTCTGGTGCAGAAGCACTTAGAAAATAAACAGTGAAATACTTATCAATCGTGAACATGAAACTAATATCAATCAATATTTTCGGGTCAACAAGGATATAGCGTATTATAACATATGGCCGCCAAATATTGAGTACTATTTTGGGGGCAACCAAACATAATTTGCACATAAATTCTTCATTACTAATCTGATTGAACTTCGGAATAATAAAATAAAGAAGAATAACATTTCTATGAGAAACGTTGTATATAAAAAGTACTAGAAAATTACAGGGGCAAAAATGTTTAATGTTTTAGCTTGTTGCATGCTGATGCCAGTCAAACAAGTTAATTTCAGTAGAATGTGGAAAACATTGTGGCCAAGAGGAAAACTTTTATAGCTCCCGTCCCGTAATGTAAAACTCAAAGATTTCCAAAAATACATTGATACCAGAAAAATCAGGTCCTCCGGTTTCACAAACACCACACCACATTCATGTGAATCATAATTAACTCCGTTAATTAGCAATCATGTAAAACATAAGTGAAACAAGGGAGCAAACCCTAATAGAAATCTTAGCTGCTGCTGCATTTAGCCAGATATGCATCCCATCCTTGAAGACGGTATTCGCGGGCTGCCTCGGCAGGGTTTGCAGCCTTTATAATTCCACGCCCCACAATTATGATGTCACTACCTCTATCATAGATTACCTGGAACACAATTTGTCTCAATCACAAGACTAGGACATAAAATCAATAATACTAAAATAGACGCTGGTCCAAATATAGGGCAGAGATGTCATTTCTTGGCATTACAACAATTTCCTGTCTATAATTTCGGGTTCAATTTTTTTTGTTTGGTTAGAATGACACTTCATGATCTTGGAAATTAAGCATTTATGGTATCCTTCTCCAATTCTTTAAGGGGCCCCTTTTAGAAGAGTGATTGTTGTTTATAATAGTAGAATGATTTCGAACGATACAATTAGTATAAACTTACAGATTTTGGAGTGTTATATTGTTGGCCAAGAGCATCACCACCAGTCACCAGTTGCACTCCAGGGGTTGCCTGGATGAAAGCTGGATTTACTGGTGCCCCTGGCCATGATGCTGGATTAACTGAAATGAAGCCAATCACAAAGTCAGAATGCTCCTCGGCGATCTTCACTGCAGCAGCTGTGTAGTCTCCCTTGGCAAGGTTACCGGCTGAGCTCATTTCAGCAAGCAGCAACAGGCCCCTACCACGTTGCAAACCCTAAGAGAAGTAAAAAAGTACTGAAAAGTTAAAAGATGAATTCGTATGAGCAAAACTTATACAGAGCAATCAATTCAAAGTTGCAAACCTTCAATTTCAGTCCATCGACTATCCCAGGACCAGAGATTATGTGAGCATTTACTATGTCAGCCCACTCCAATATATGGAATATACCTCTGCAAACATAAGAACCGCAAACCTAAGGAAAGGGCTATGATACTAACAGAAAGAGAAAGATGAAGGAAAGCTAAGCCTCACCCTTCATACTGCATTGTTACTGTATTACCAATGTCTGCAAACTTGCGATCTTCAAAAATTAAGAAATTATGTTTCTCTGCAATCTTCAATAGGATAAAAGCACATATCAGCTATAAGTAGCAGTTACTTTCAAATTACCAAAACATACTTGTAGTCCAACAATTAAATATAGTTCCTGGTCAGCAAAAGCAGACTTCAAATAGTCAGTTACTTAGTTCAACTAATGATTATTACATTTATGCTTTACCAATATATGCCGTCTGAAATAAAGCCAGCGAAGAAATATCGATGCGAAAATTGTAGGCTTAATAATTTGTTAGTAATTGACATAAATTGACATAAATGTTACTACTGAAAGATCAAGCCATGTTCTGAAAAGTGTACTTGATACGCATAGTAGGGGGACAATACACAATCCTTAGAAATACAAGTAGAAGCATGGTATGATTTGACCAGAAAACCCCAAAAAAAAAAAAGAGCATGGTACGCAAATCAATGAATTCCACAATTTATTCAATAAAAAAGAATAAAATAAATCTCATCAAGTCAATTGAAAATCCAAATGCGTGTATGAGATAAATAAAATCAATTGGCTCAAGACAACCAAAACAGCAAACTGGAAAGTACTGGAAAGATCTCTGGTAATGAAATTCAATTCCATCAAAACTCACTGCAACTTTACAATTTACTCCATCTTCACTTTAAAAATTGATATGATATGTGCAATATAGATATCGTGAATCTGATTGCAGATATTTCAGAGACTATCACCCAGAAGCAAAACTGTATATCATACGAACCTCAGACTCATACACAAACAAATTCTACAACATTCTATGGGGTACATCAAGAAATTAGAAAATTCACATGAACCGATAGTCATTAATCATTATGAAATTGAAAGCACAACTCATAAACTTGTAAGCTACAAAACACGAAAAATAAGTTTAGAACTATACCGCGCGAAGTTTAGAGCCAAAATCTGGGGTGAAATCAGGCAATATATCAACATGGGTTTTCAGTAAACATATTTCAGGTCCAACCTGCATAAAAATGAACAGAATCAGGCAAATGTAGAAGATCTTCAATTCTTCTTTGAATCCAGTTCCTCTGCCCAAGTAAACTCATATTTACAAGGCATCTATTTCTAAATATTTTTGTCAAAGGTAGCTGCACTACTAAACTTGAATTTCCAAATTTGGCTACAATCACATACATATGATTTATTTTTTTTATCTACACATACTTATGATTATGTCATTACCAATGCAACTACTTCAGTTGAAGTACAAAAAACAAACCCAGGATTAAACTTCTCTTTTCCTAGGCAAATGCATAAAGATTTGCCTCATCCTTAACTAGGCTATATTTTCTGGCCCACAATAAAAATGGGGTAGGCCACCAGCTTTGTCCAATCCAAACCAGCAGCTTACACATGGTGTAACTTCATACATCACAGTTCCTACTTCAGAGTAATGTGCACGTGTAAACACCACGTGACACCCCAAAAAAGAACAGTTTAAAACCATCGTTAGGTCAAGAGGTCAACCCTGGTCAACGACCCTGTTACTTCTCAACATTTGGCTTTAACTCAACATAGTTAAAATAGGTGCGTCCGCTTTCAAAACTGGGAAAATTTATAAAAACAAAAGAATCAAAGAAAATCATGCACAGAATAATAACATTTTCAAATTCAGCTTTCAAATCGACTCACCTTCTCAGCAATCTCAAGCAACTCCTTGGCGGTCCCAACATCAGCAGCCAAACTCAAATTGCTCTGCTTCTGCACCATCACCTCAAAAAGCCTCTTCCCAGTCGGATTCTTCGCCAGCTTCGCTCTCTCCTCAAACCATAAACCCCTAATCTTAACTTTTTCGACATTTTTCGGCAACGCCGGCGCGGCCACCTTCCGGTTCTCCTCCAAAAACCTCAACACAACGCCCTCCACCTCCTCCGCAACCTTCCCCTTCTCCTTCAAAACCCTAACCATCTCGCTCAACCGAAACAACGAGTGCAATCGAATCCCGTTCTCCTCCAAATTCTCCCTCCCCCCTTGTTCCCGGTCGATCAAAACGACGGCGTCCTGGACCTTCAACCCGGCCGCCCGTAGAGGCGCGGCGGTCTCCAAAACTGACGCGCCGCTGGTAACCAAATCCTCGATGATGAGGCAGACCTGGTCGGGCTTGAAGACGCCTTCAATGGCCTTGGCGGTGCCGTAGTCCTTGACCTCCTTGCGGCGCATGAGCATGGGGATGTCATGGGAGGTGCTGATGCAGGTGGCGATGGGGAGGGCTGTGTAGGGGACGCCACAGATGAGGTCGTAGCGCGTGGAGGAAGGGACGGTGGAGATTAGGGTTTTGGAGATTTGGAGGAGGAGGGAGGGGTATGATACGATGAGGCGCAGGTCTATGTAGATGGGGGAGGAGATGCCGGATTTGAGTTTGAAGTTGCCGAATTTGACGGCCGAGATTTCGTGGAGCTGGAGGATTAGGGCCTCCGTGGACGGCGACGATGTCATTTTGTGAAGCGGCGGCGGCTTTTTGTGTAGAGAAAACGAGTGTCGGTGGTGTGAGTGAGCACAGTAAGAGAGAGACAGTGGCTTTTATTTTACGTACGGAATAAATAGAGTAAAATGTTTAAAAGAGAATAAAAGAAAAAAGAAAAATTTAAATAAGAGTGCTTCTATTTCCATGCTTGTCCTATTTTCCGCACATCATATAAATTTTAAAAAAACACAATTATAGCCGCGGGTATACACCATAAATAGAATATTTTCACAATATAGCCCCGCGGCTATCTTCCCACCTACTATTATTCTTAAAATACCCTTTAATTTAATAGAAAAGTTGATAAAGATCCAATTTCTCATCTAGAAGTTGGGTTTAATCCTTGGATTTGGTGATTTTGATATAATACTTTGACTTTTGTGCCACATATGATTACATTCCTTTTTTAATATTGTCTGATGTAATCTTTTTATTTTATATATTTAAAATAATTTTTTGTTCCAATATTGCCCATTATCTTAGATTTCTTACCTTAATGAGATAAAACGTAAAACGTAAGGAATAATGAAGTTATTAATTGCAAGCAAATTTTATGGTGGTTTTATAATAAATTACTAAATTTATGGTAAGTAAAGCACCTAATTAGGAAGACTTTTTTTTTTTTTTTTTTTTTTAAATGTTGGACATTGACATATATATAAGAAAGAAATAATGGAGTGAGTTTAGTGCTCAAAGGAAGCCAAACACTCGTTAAAATAGATGAGAAAATAATGGAGATTCTGACTTGGGGTTCATCCCAAGGCACAAATGACTCGCTGAAGCATGGTCTAATATCTATTTGCTATGCAGTCATAGTATCGACTTCTTCTTCTTCTTCTGCTTCTTCTTTTATCATTATTATTATTTTATGTTGAATATATGCTCAACTTTTAATCAGGTTCAGTTATTTTGTTCTTTATAGTTGTTCTTTTATGTATAGTATACCGTAGACATAGGTAATACATTTTTTGATATATTTTTCTTCATATATATATATATATATATATATATATATATCTAAATTATAGGTAACATATTCCTTTAACAAAAAAAAAGTTATTAATTGACTTGTGTTTTGACATGCTTGAGATATAGGTACCACACTTTTTTGTCTTTTTGTGTTATGAATCTAAGTTATAGGTAACATACGATTTACCACTTATCTTTTTTATGTACTGGAGATATAGGTAGCATATATTGTCCGACTTATGTTTTTATGCACCTAAGTTATAGGTAATTTAATATTCTCCTTGTTTATTTTTCCACCTTACATTTAGGTAAGATGTTTTGTGGTTTGTTCAGCCTATGAGGTAGATATATTATCCTATGGTATAGATATATTGTCCTATTGTCCATTGCATAGGTATAATATGTCATATTATCTATTGCCTATTGTATAGGCATATATATGTTTTTTCCTATTTTCGACAATGTGTAATAGTATTTTATCTACCTCTTTTTTAGGTAACATACAATTTTATTTTGTCTATTTTTTTATCTGACTTATAGGTAGTCTTCTAATTTATGTTCCTAACTTATAGGTAACATGATTTATCACTAAGTATTTTTCGTTACTAATAATAACACTATTTACCTGTATGTCAGGTATATAATCTAATGTGGGTGCTTGTCTGATCGATTGGTATAATTTGTGGGTCTTTACTTTGTATTGATTAAATTGTATTTGATCCATATATTAGGAATATTATCAAGGAAAGAATTCAAAATTTAAATTATGGAATTCAATTACAAGGAAATAATGTATTAAATTTAGATTTTCAATGTGTTTTCCTTATTTACCTCAAAGGGTAAAATTGACACAACAAAAAAGTAATAAATGTCAAAGGACCTACATCTAAAACTAAACCCGCGAGGACTAAACCCAATTATAGCTAATCGTTTTGGACCTAGATCTAAGAAGCCCTTAATTTAATTACCTCATTTCCTATCTCTCATTTTATTCTATCTGTCTTCTCTCTCTCACACCCCACCACTTCAATATAAAACTCCCATGCAAAACACATGGGAATGTCAAAGAGTACATGGCGTTTTGTGTTCGGTTATTGAGGTTGAGTTGAAGAATTTAGCTGCAAAGGGTCATCATTGGAGGATATGTCGTGCAAGTGAATCTATATTTGAAGTTCATGCTGATTTGAGTGTTATGGTCAATTTGGACGAGAGGTTTTGCTCCTGTTATCAGTGGCAATTGCTTGGGTTTCCGTGCCAGCATGTGATTCAAGTTATCCCACATTCCGGGTTATGTTTGTACGACTTTGTTGATGAGTATTACAAGGCAAACTTTTATAAGGCTACTTATGCAACCCCTATATTTCCCATACCTGATATTGAGAAGCCTCCTCTTGGAAATGTTTTTCTTCTACCTCCTCATACATGAAAGCCTCCAGGATGACCTCCGACAAATCGCTTCAAGTCAAGTAGTGAAACTAAAAGGCAAGTGAAGTGCAAGAGATGCGGTTCTTATGATCGTCATAATAGGAGGACTTGCAAGGCCCCTATTTGATGTAAAGGTTTTGGAGTATAAAGACTTGAATGAGTGTAGTTAGTTTTTAACTAGTTAAAGTGCTATGTGATTGATTAATGACAATCATAGTTGAAAGGAGAAATTGATATGCAAGTTGTTAATATGGCGAAATAGCAGTTACTGCATATGAATACTCTTTGATTTTTGGTATTAATACATAATATTTACCAGTTTTGGTATTTTGCAAATTTTGGTTTTGAAGTTTTATATGAATTAAGCATTACTGCTATTTGAATAATCTATAAATTAACGAACACTGTTTAATGCGCGATGTTTACTTCATTTTTGAAATTAAAACATAGTTTTATGACATAGTATTAACAATTTATTTCTATCAAATAGTATTAACATTGTATTTAGAGTGCATTGTCATTTGTTGGAGTTCACCTTTTTAGTTGTTTTAGTGTTATGAAGACCATTATTTCAGGTTACATACACTGTTAATTCATGTAAATAAACTGGTTTTTGAATAAGTACATAACTTGAATTTTAAAATTACCTTACTTCAATGTTCTAAACCTACACAAGTCATAAGAAACTACAATATAAGCAATAATTTTGGCAAAATATTTGATGACAACTTCATTCTTTTGCATTTCTCTCTTCTCTCTCTTTAATAGAAATCCAACTTCTTTCATTGCTTATATTTTTCATGAACACTTCTTTTCTCATTTACCATACATTTTCTTTGTTCAAATCTGATTCTATTTGTTGGTCTTTGGAAAGCTGCTTCATGAAGTGCATGACAAAGACGCCATAATCATTGCTGCATAATAGAGATACGCATGCAGGAGTTAGTTTAGTATTTTTTTAATTGAAGACGATTAAAGTTTCACTGTTATTGCGTAACTTAAGAATTGTTTGCTTGTTGGGGACATTCTTTGTTCTCAGTCAGCTTGAAGTTAGTAGTATCATGACGGATCAGATACTTCAATGTCTGAGCATATTCTAGTGTAAGTTCGATGTTGGCAAGTATTTTTGCAATCATTTTAGCTGAAGCTTCATTTAGCCCTCTCGGCTTCTTGGCATCAAAATCAGGAATTTGGATGAGTTTTGTTTTCAGTGATGTTGCAGGACATTCCTTAAGAAGATAGATGAATGTATTTGCTGTCTCAACCTGCATCATAGTCAAGTATGTATTTAGCTTCCTTTAAATTTAGTGTCCTATGTATTAATAGTGTTAATCACCAGTCTTACTTACCAAAACAATTGCCTTCTTGTGATAATATTGGAGAGTTTGTTCTGATGTCCCCCTGAATGAGTTGAAGTGCGTCCATTTTGCTGCATCGGTGTAAAAGACAAGCAGCGTATGGTGGTTCTCATCTGTAATTGGTATGAACACTCTATCAACTCTTCCAATATTTTCTAGGAGCGGCATATAGAAAGATTGATATGTCAGCTTGTATGAAGCACCTCGCAAAAACATATGTAAAAGTCATATGTTGGTGATTAGTGAGCATGTTGAAGATATAAAATTGATGTATTAGATGTGTGTTGCATTCCTAAAAGGACACGAATTAATGTGCAAACAACCAATTAAAAATACCCGCAAGTGCACGAATCTATTGAAGTATAGATTATGTAAGTACGGGGTCGATCCCACGAAGAACTTGTCGGCTTCCTATAAGTTCTAATTTGAGTACATAAAGAACACTAATTTAACATACCACACATGCACAATACAAATTGGAAACTAAAAATAAGTAAAGAAGTGTAAAACAAAAGAAACAAAACTAGAGACACAAACAGCACTTTCTATCACCCTTTTATCACTACTGTATCACCTATTTATCACCTGTTTATCACCTGTGAACAGTGAATAGTGTCATGAACAGTGACTAGCGACCGGTCGTGTGAACAGTGATGACCGGTCGTTTTTTCACAGAATCGAAAATTGAGAAATGCGTGTTGAGAGACCGGTCGTTAGATACTGGCGACCGGTCGCTTTTGCACAGAATCGTTTTTCTCTGTTTTTCAGTTTCGACATCTGTCCAGTTTTTGACCTATAACTTTCCAACCGTACATCCAAATTTCACATTCTTTATACGGTTGGATTCAGCACAGAAAATGCAAGAATACAACGCGGACCAAAAGTCCAAATCAATTACAAAAACAACCAACCAAAATGCAGTGACAAAGACACAAAACGTGTCAAATACGCAACTCACACACACATTGGGGGGGGGGGGGGTTGTTTGGTTCAAGTGACCTATTTCTAGTGCATGAATGTAAATGGACTTCGAATTTAAATGAGAATGGCAGAGATGAATTATCAGAATGTGGAAGTAAAATGTAACAAACACTAGGGTTTCGGAATCCACCCTAAACAATTCTACCTATGTTCATGAATACTCAAGTGATGAACTCTAAATGTGTTAATGAAGATGTTCGCAATCAAGACCAGTACGAGTGACTCAAGACGCATTGATTCTCTCTAATATACGTAAAGTGCAGTACGAGTGCTACAATACTTGTGCCTTCCCTATAATCGAATCTAGGTGTGCTTAGTACTTTGATTCAATTACAAGAAAAACCCATTAAGTTCAAAGAGAATATGAACATCACAAGAACCCTAATAGCATGGTGTTTACATTAGGTATTCAAGAAACCAATTCACATGGATGGTTCTTACTCCATCCATCTATTGCTTAGGAAAACATGAAGATACACATAATCCCAACAATCTCAAGAAGCATGCTTTCAAAGATGGCCAACTAAGGAAAAACACACATCAAGGATAGATTAATTTGGTGAATTGAAATTCATCAACAATATCTAGAAATTCATACACTCAAGCATCAAAACAATAAGGGTTTCATGTTTAGGGCTTCAACCTAAGCCCTAGCTATGGAGTTTAGTTCCTCATAATCATTTCAAACACAAATTCGAAATAAAACTAGAAAGAGTTTACAAATTTTGTGAAAATGGTGAAAGCTTCAAGGTCTTCAATGGTGGGAGTCTTCTTCTCCACTTTGCTTGGCTGCACCTTGGCTTTCTCCTAGCTCCAAGCTCTCCCAAAGTCTGCTCCAATGTGTAGAATGATAGAATTCAGAATTCCCCCACGTTCAAAGGCCTCTCCCACTTCAGATTGCAATTCCCTTTGCCTTCCTCTCTCTCCTTCTTTCTAGCTTTTACTAAAGTCTTTGTCTCCTTGTCTCCTCCTCATGATGAAGTTTTGTCTTCACAAAGATGCCAATTGCTTCAGAAAATATCTCATTTACTAAGGTAAATTCTTGTTACCAAGTGTTATGGTAACAAGAAGAATCAAGATGACACAATAGAGGTAAAAGCTGGCCAATTCCGGATTTCCAGAGCTGTGGTAACATGTTGGATTGGTTGGATAGGCAATACTTGTCCAATGGAGCTCAAATTTGGATATGTTGTAGTTAACATCCATTGGAACAAGTCTCATGAATATCTTCACCTCATCCGAGCACCAGAGCATGTTGATCCCAGGCCAATAAGTTGACCTACGAAAATGAACAAAAACAGAATTTATAACCAATAATGCACTTTTAGCTCATTTTCATTCCAACCAAGGTAAAATCTAAGAAAACACAAAAAGGAAGTAAAAAGCTATAAAATGTCAAGAACTAACTCAAAATAGTGGGTGAATAACATGAAAAATCATGTGTAAAAATGAACCGAACAATGTGATCTTACATAGTTATTGGCAGACAAATATGCATTTTTTTTGTTTCTAAATGCCTCTCCATAAGCATCGATGATTAGTGCAGAAATTGGATCATCTCCCATCAATTTTTCAATGTTATGTTTGTACAATATTGTCCTATTGTGTGGGTAGAAAGCATCCCTGCAACAATAATGTTGTTTAAATAATAATTCAGCAAATAATAATCTCATAACAGTTTAATAACAAGACAGTTCTATGGCATAGTATTAACATTGTAATTCTATGACAGATTGGCTTACTCATTAGAATTAGATGCAGATTTCCAGTAATTTTCCAAGTTCTTCTTTGATATTTCATCCAGCCTGTTGTAGACCTCATACATGGGCAACTGAAGGTATATATCTTTGTCCTTCTCCTTTTTTGTTGGTTGCTTCATCTTCTCTTTGGCTTGTTCTTTTTCGAGCTTTCTTATGTGCTTCGGGGTATATGTAATCTGGTTTTTTTGCAGGCTTTCTGTCTTTTATGTCTTTGATTATTTTGATGCCAGAACGTAACTGTCGTGTTCTTACTTCTTTCACTTGCATGATAACTGACTTTTCAGGAGTTTTTTTATCAGCATTCTCATCTTCATCATTAGGAGATTCTTGCATTTCCAATTCACTTTCTTGCTTTTTTTCTTCTGTTGTGTCATCATCTTTCTGATTGGCTTTTCCATCTGTTCTTTTAGTTTCAAAGTTCTCTGCTGGTTTCTCAATTTTCTGCTAAATCTTTCTGTTGTTTCAGCTTCAACTAATTCCTTTTCGTATCGTTCTTCTACTATTCTCTCATCTTTTTTCTCCTTATCAGCTTGTTCTTTCATTGGAATTTCTCCTTGTTCACCTTGTTTGAGATTTTTTTCCCACCATATGTTTTAGAGAGGCAATAACAATGTCTTTTTCTTTCATGCTCTCAATGCAGGACAACTTTTCCCCTTCAAGTAGTTCACGTTATTCCTATAGTTGTCTCCTGTTTGATTTTAGCGCATGAAGTTCCCTTGTAATGTTGTACTTTCTTTTTTCTCTTACTCAAGCTGCTTTTTCAGTATTTCGATTTGTTGCTCCAAATCTTCTTTTTCAATCCATATTTGGTGAATGAATGGATTTTTCTTTATGCAGGATTCTATAGTGGTTTGCATCATATCCTTTCGAGTATCTGCCTTTTTAATCCAATAGTCGACTGCTTCTTTCAGCTATTGGATTTTTTCATGGGTAGGGACTATTTCATGCTTGTAGTACTATGGGATTGAACCCACTATGTCCTCAAAAATGTTGTCGAAGTTGTCTTCGTGGCTGTCGAGTTTTGGATGTTGTTGCTGGAATAGTGTTCTCCTCCATCATTGAGTCAGCACTAAAGTCAACTACTTGTTCTTCAATTTCATCATCTGTTTTGCATCCCAATGATTATGCTGGTTGTTCTTCAATTTCATCATCTGCTTCGCATCCCAATGATTGTTCATTGTCTTCATTTGGTCATGTTGTGGAGTTGTTGTCTGGGTTGCACTTTGGTCCACATTTTCATGGAAGCTGAAGTTCTGTTTCTGGGTAATAACAGTCTGTTTTTTCCTTTTTGTGTTTGACTCTTTAATTGTCACAAATATTAGAAAGGAGAAAAAATAGTATTAGCAAATTTATATACATGTATATTTGTTTGTACACTGTCAATTCAGTTTTCAAATATAAATGTTGGATCATTGTAGGTTATCTTACCCAATCTTTAAGTGTGATAACAAAGTTGTCATCCTCTTCAATTTCTTCTTGTTCTTCATGGTCTGCATGATCAGTCTTTGTTGCTTCTTCTTCTTTTTCATTGTCAGCAACTTTTATCTATTGAATTATTGGAGTCAGTAGTAATTATGGTATACTAACATTATATATGTTTATGGAAGTAAGAAAAATGCCTTAATGTTTTCATATTTTGCAATATTCAGCTTGATATTGAGCTTCGGAAGGCTCCATTTGACCGCCACTGGTTTGTGATCTTCTCTTTCAGGAATTGGACTGATCAGGTTAGTTCTTTCACACAGCCAATACTGCAAACATGTTTTTCAATATAAAGTATTAATGCACATGAAAACAAATAATATAATAGGATTAATAAATGGATGTAGTTTCTTACCAGGATTAGCACAAGGAAACCACTGACACTTGGTTGATTTTTCTTGTGTTTTTTATTTTTTATGGCTTGGTCCAGTCCAAAATACATGTAATCTAAGACTCCTTGTGCCCAGTTGTAGCTGTTCATTGCTTCTAAAGGTGTCGATAAAAAAGGTCCAAGCCATTGTCGCCCCAGAGTTGCAAAAGAGATTTGTGATGAAGAGCTCTAGGATTAACAACCTCACAACATCCATTGCATTCTTGTTTCTATCATCTGCTATTGCTGTGTTCAGACACCTGTCAAGCTCAGTTTTTGTGATTTTTTTTGAATTCTTGAAGTACTTCTCTTCAAAGTCCAAATTTGTTCTTGTGGAAGTTGCTGTGCTTGGCAACTTGTTTCCTTTGTTTGGCAATCCAAAGATGTCAGACACATCATTGCTTGTAATTTCATACTCGTTGCCTTCACTGAATTTGAATATTTTGGTTGTAGGGTTGTAGAGTTTGATTAGTCTAATTATTTGATAATTAGACTTCTGGCATTCTGCCTTCGTGAACTGTCCTTCCATGTAAGCCTTGATGATGCTCCAGAATGGCGTTTTTTGTAGGATCTTGAGGACATCCTTTCTTGCTGCAAGCTTGTCTTTTACTGTTTGCAATTTGTTGTCAAATGTGAGCATGTTGCTCTTGATCTGCACATAATTTGGGTTATTGCGTCTGTTTGGTTTAGGTTTTTGTGTTTGGGATGGTGTTCTTTTGGTATTTGTTGTTTTCTTTGGTTTCAGTGTGTTTGTGGATTTGGGTGTAGATGGTTTTGGTGTTTGTTTAGCTTTGGTTTTTGGTTTAGGTGGATTGGCTTTAGGCATTGATAGCTTGGCTTTTGCTGTTGTTGGTGGTGTGCCTTGTGTGTTTGTTGATTCTGTTTTGTGCTTTTGCTAGCTTGGGATCCTTTTGTATGCTTTTTTTTTTTTGAATTTCAACTCGGTTACCCTTTTCCATATGATCACCTGCTAAGTGAAACAAATAGGTTACTTTAACTAAACAAACGATAGATGACACATAAATATTAATACTTCTATGACATGGTATTAACCGTTTACTTCTATGCATTTGAACCTCATGCTTCTCTTTCTAGTGCACTGCGATTTTTTTTCATATGCATTTTTAGTGCATGCTGTACTAGAAGAGCAAGATGCATAGCAGTCCCAGATTTTGATTAACAAAGCATGCTATATACTTTGGTCTTCAAGTGCACTGTGAAGAGCAAGATGCATAGCAGTTCCAGATTTTGATTAACAAAGCATGCTATATATTTTGGTCTTCAAGTACTAGAAGAGCAAGATGCATAGCAGTCCCAGATTTTCAGTAACAAAGCATGGTATATAGTTTGGTCTTCAAGTGCATTGCGAAGCAGTGCACTTGAAGAGCAAGATGCACAGCAGTCCCAGATTTTCAATAACAAACCCTGCTATATATTTTGGTCTTCAAGTGCATTGCTTCGCAGTGCACTAGAAGAGCAAGATGCATAGCAGTCCCAGATTTTCAGTAACAAAGCATGCTATATATTTTGGTCCTCAAGTGCACTGGAAGGGCAAGATGTATAGCAGTCCCAGATTCAGTAACAAAGCATGTTATATATTTTGAACTTATATGACATGGTATTAATAGTTCAAGTTCTATGACATAGTATTAACAGTTGTGAAACATATACATTGCAGTCAAAACATGAGTCTTTTCAAAACATGTCAAAACATTGCTATTGGATTTGAAGTTAGAGATTTTGTAACACCTCATCGTTTGATATTGATGCTTTGTCAACCATTTCTAAAGCTTCTTTGTTTGATTTGGGATGGTCTTCTGTGCTTTTTGCATCTTGAGTGTTTGTTTCTGGTTGTTGGTTAGTGATTTTTGCAAGTTGGGTCTTTGATTATGTCATTGTTGGACCTTTTCGTTGGTTACTTGTATGAAACGTGGTACTCTTGCATTAATTAGCAGAATCTTAAGACGAAAGTGGAATGTGAGTGTGGGTTTTTGAGATTGTACCTTCTGCCGATCTTTATGGATGAAATTTTCTTCCTTTTTTCTGGGTTGTCCTTGTGCTAAGTTGCTTTTTTAGTGTTTTGTAGTGTTGATTTTGAAGACTTTTGGCTATGGCAGATTGTAACTTCGATTCGCCGGCCTTCTCATTATGGATTTTGCCGTTGATTGGTGGTTATGGAGTTTGTCTCCTGCCTGGTGGTTATGGAGGTTGTCGCCTGCTTTTGGAGTCAGTGTCGCAAAGATTGGAGTGAGAGGTGAGTTGGTTTTTGGCTTTTTGGGTGCGTCTATTTTCACTATTGTTTTCTGGGCTTAGATTTTTTTTTTCGATGGGCTTGGTGAAATTGGGCTTTATTGGCTTTTTGAGTTTTCTGGGCTTTTTTTATGATACTTTTTATGATTTCTTTTAGTTTATTTGGGCTTCTTCTTTTTTTTTTTGTCAAATTAGACTGGGTCTTTTTTCTGTATTTTGTGATGGCTTGTTTGATTTGTTTGGGCTTTATTTCATTTCTGGCCTTGTTTTTCTCAACTTGGGTAGGCTTTTTGAAAATACTATTAATACACATTTTGAAACCCACTGTTAATGTGTAGTTTGAAAGTTAGAAGAAGCTACACAATAACAATTTTTTACATTTGAATGTCACTACACAGTAACTATTTGACATTTGAAAGTTAAGATGCAGCAAAAGATTTTGTTTAGAAGCTATATATTAACAATTTGACATTTGGAAGTTAGAAGCCGGACATTTACTATTTTACAGTTCTAAAATCTGTGAAATCCATGCTTTCATCCTTTATTCCCATTTGTGAAATACCAACTTTTTTCACTTTCCATTGTCTTCAATAAAACTTACTTTCTCATTTCCCGCACATGCTCTGTACTCAAGCTTTCTTCAATTTGTTTTCCTTATGACAACTGCTGCATGTAGTACATGACAAATACACCACAATCATTTCTGCAAATTCACACATATATATGCAATATTTGGTGAATCATAGTTTAATTTGAATTAAGGGAAAACAAGTGTTATTGTGATACTTACGAATTTTCGGGTTGTTGGGCGCATTCCCTTTCCTCCTTAAAGTTGAATTTGGTGGGATCATGTTTCATCAGATATTGTATTGTTTGAGCAATTACTGGTGTAACTTTCAAGTTCGGAAGAAGTTTTGCAATCTCGTCGGTGAATTCTTCATTGTAGACGGGCTTCTTGAACTCAAGAAGTGTGAAGCTGTTTTTTTCTAAAATTTTTGGAGCACATTCCTTGACACTATTGAGGAAGACATTTGATGCGTCTGTGTATGTTGTTAACTTCACTGATTTTTGTTAAACTGTTTTGTTCATGCCTTCTATTAACAGTTCATAGTAGGAGTTTGTCTTACCAAAATTATTTCTTTTTTGTTGTAGTATTCAACAGTTTGCTTAGTTTTCCCCTAAATGAGTTGTAGTGCGTCCATTGCAATGAATTGGTGTCAAAGACAAGCAGGGTGTGGTGTCCGAAATCCGTTATTGTTATGAACACCTTTGAATTTTTCCCTATGCATTCGAGGAGTTTGACAAAATTTCCATCGAATGTTCTTGTGTGCATTTTAACTATGAGATGCCTCTGCAAGATTAATAGTTTCGGCATTAGAGAGAATGTGAAAAGTATAGGAAGATGAATAATTTGTGATATTTACTAGAAGTAATGAGATAGCTATGATCTTACGTAAGTGTAGCAGTGATGTATGGATTCTGTTGTCTTTTAGGGTCCTTTTCATCAAGATGAAGTATCTCGGCATACGCATCTATGATTTGTCCATAAATTTCAATGTCTCTTAATAAGCTTTGTATGTCATCTTTGAACAAAATGCTTGTCCCTTGCCAAAAAGCAGTGTTGTAACAGTATTTGTAGTTAGAAAAAATGTCAATAAAAGTGAAAGAACTGTTCAATAAAGTTCCAGTATATGGTAATAATACTGCTTGTTTTCTATAAATCCTTTTTCTAATGCATGTTTACCATTGTAAAGTTCCAGTATAGGGGAATAACACTGCTTGTATCCTATGAAATCCTATTTCTAATGCATGTCTATCATTGTAAAGTTCTTGTCTAGGGTAATAACACTGCTAGATTCCTCTAAAATCCTATATCTAATGCATGTCTACCCCTGTAAAGTTCTAATATAGGGTCATAACACTGCTAGTTTCCTATGAAATCCTATTTTCTAATGCATGTTCAATAATAGCGTTTTCCATTGAAAATGAATGAAACACATTGCCTTACCCATTAACTAAATTTTTCCAGTAATTTCTCAGCTTTTCTTACGAGAGTTCATCCAGCATGTTGTAGAACTGATACGTATTCCATTGCAGGAATGAACCTTTGGCCCTCTTCTTTGATATTGGCTGGTTCTTGACCTTTTTTGTGCCTTACTCTTTTGTGCTCTCGTCTCTGCTTTAGGGAATGAGGAATTTGGGTTTGTTGTGATCTTTTCAGATGTTGTTTCTTTGATTTTTTTGGCCCTCGGATGCATGTTTCTTGATTTTATCTTTTTTGCTTCACCTTCTTTCTATTATCGTCTTCACTCTGCAGCTCTTGTGCTAATTTTTGATCTCTCAACAAGGCAATGACAACTTCCTTTTCATAATAATCTACAAGTAGGAAATCTTCTCTGCAAGAAGTTGATCATTTTCTAGCTGCAGCTTTGTCATGTAGGATTTTTCCTCATAAACATCAAGTTGTATGGAATTCTTGTGATACGTTGCTTCCTTAACCATCTTCTGCAATTGCTGTTGATGCTTCCTTAATTCTTCTTTTTCATTATATAGCATCTGAATCAATTTATTCTTTTTTATGCAGGATGCTATTGCATCATGGACCTTTTGATGCTCTCTTTTCTTTGTCCAATATTTAGTAGCATTATTGATCTCCATCATATACTCTTTTGTAAGCTGTATTTCATCCTCCTTGTATTCTGGGACTGATCTAACAATTTCCTCAAACAACGTTGAATTCTGGTATTCTGGGATTTCAATTTGGAGGTCATAGTAGCTGGTGGTGTTGCTGGACTTTATGTTCAGCAGCATCATCATGCTCTTCATTCACTTCAGCATCCTCCTCCTCTTCATTTTCTTCTTCAGCAACATCATCATGCTCTTCATTCACTTCTTCAGCAGCATCATTCTCCTCCTCTTCATTTTCTTCTTCAGCATCATCATCATTCTCTTCATTCACTTCTTGAGCAGCATCATCCGCCTCTTGAGCTTTAGTGCTTTTTATTTGTTTGTTAAGTAGAGTTAATATTAAGAGTGTACTTCTATGACATGGTATTAAGAGTGTAATTCTATGACATGGTTTTAATAGTGTACTTCTATGAAATGGTATTCATAGTTTACTTCTATGACATGGTATTAAGAATGTATGTCTATGACATGTTATTAACAATGTTGTCATATCAGCTGTAGATTATTTGAAAGGAAAGAGTACCTTTATCTAGTTGTTCTTTAGATGATGAAGCTTCGCACTGAGTTCTTGAAGACTTCATTTGATAGTCGCTGGTGTCATTTGTTCTCTTCCAGGAATTGGAGTGAGCAGGTGGGATCTTTGACACAGCTATTATTGCACAATTTTTTTTTGCAATATCACGTGTCAATTCATATCATTAGAATAATGATATGAATTTGCAGTTTGAAGATTTGTGTTCCTTCTGGTATTAGGATTAGGCAGCCACTCATGCTTGGCTGCATTTTTTTGTCCTTCTTGTTCTTCTTTGCTTATTCTAATCCAAAATACATGTAATCCAAAACTCCTTGAGCCCAATTATATTTCCTCATCTCTTCTAAGGTGTCTATTGTGGTTGTATATGTCCAAGCAAGTGTACAACCAGAGTTGCATAAGAGATTGGTCATGAAGAGTTGTAGGATTATCAATCTTGTTACATCCATAGGACCCTCTTCTGTTTTATCTTCAAGTGCTAAGTTCAAGTACTTATCAATTGAAGTCTTTGTTATCTTCTTATAACCCATGAAGTATTTCTTTACAAAATGCAAATCTGGCCTTGTTGAGGTTGTTGTGCTTGGTAGCTTCTTACCTCTATTTGGCAAGCCAAAAATTTTAGCCATATCTTGGCTTTTCATCTCACTGTCACCATCATTAAACTTGAACTTCTTTGTTTTTGTGTCATAAACTTGTATGAGTCTCACGATGTCATAGTTAGACTTCATGCACTCTACCTTTATTAACCTTTTCTGGATATATGCTTCTATCAATGTCCAAAAAGGTGTCTTCGATAGCAGTGTTAAGAGATCGTGCCGATGTTCAAGTCTTTGTCTGATGTTGTCAATTGTTGTTGCAAAAGAGAGCATGTTGCTCTTGATCTGCACATAATTTGGGTTCTCCCATCTGCTTGGCTTCTTGTTTGTTTTTGTTTTGGATGATGGCTGTTGGCCTTTTGGTTAGGAGGTTCTTCTGGTTTGTTCTTTCTTCATCCTTTATTTGGTATACCTACATTAGAAATAGGAACATGACAGTAAAGTAGCAGTGTTAATACCCTATACTGGAACTTCACATTGGTATACATGCACTAGAAATAGGATTTTATAAGGAACTAGCAGTGTTATTACCATATACTGGAACTTTACAATGGTAGACATGCATCAGAAATAGTATTTCATAGGGAACAATCGGTGTTATTACCATATACTGGAACTTCACATTGGTAGACATGCATTACAAATAGGATTTCATAGGAAACGAGTAGTATTATTACCCTGTACTAGAACTTTATAGTGGTAGACATGCATTACAAATAGGATTTTATAGCATACAAGCAATGTTATTACCCTATACTAGAACTTTATAGCCATTAATCAACATGACTGTTCAATTATGGCTGCCTTTTGCTGTCAACCCATGTGGGTTTTCTTTTGGTTGCTAGAAAAAACAATTCTTCTGAACCAGGCTTGGTGTAGAAAGGCCTGAGATTTCAATATGTATTCAATGAGGCTCAAATTTGGATATGTCATAATAGACACCCATTGGAATAACTTTTATGAATAATATATTCCCATCTGAGCAGTACAAGTGTGCGTTTTGAGCCTTACAAGTTGACTTCCGGAAATGGACTGGAATTGGCTTCATTTCTTTTCTTTCTTTTCTTTTTGCTTCACATGCATGCACATTCTTTCCCCTTAATAGCTCCAACATGCACCTATATAAAATCATGATATTAGAATAGAATGTAACAATTATTGCCCAATGGATAATAGTTTGGGTGCCACTTCAAAGAGAGAGCTACCAAATAGAGAATTCAAATGAATTAGCCTACATTTCAATGAAGTGCAAATGGATTCGTAAAATGCAATGGAACATTCTAATAGGTGCAAAAATCAATAAAACAAAGTACTAACAAATATAGATTAGGGGTAGAAATTGTAATAATTATGTGTTTATCAATGACAGTAAACTAGCGACTAATTTACTAACTAGAATAATGGTCCTATGTAGTCAGTTCAATAGTTAAATCTAATATAGTTTCAAGATTTTGTCCTTTATTTGAATCTAAAATACTGTTATTACCCTAGAGTGGAACTTTATAGAAAATAATCAACATTACAGTAAAGGTTTGGTTTGTAAATGTCTTACCTTTGAAGCATTTTTTCTTGTTGAAATTGTTCTCTGAAATTTTGTCTTGGTTTTGAAGCTGGAGGTCAGTGTCTGGTGTTTGTTTTTGAAAGTAGATCAAGCTTGGTGGTGGTTATGGAGTCTCGGTTTGGACAAATGATGAAGCCGCTTTGATGAAGACGATGAGTGAAGAGACGTTTTGCAGAGATGGCTTAATGAAGGCGCACGTGCTGGAAGTTAAGTTACGGTTTTTTTTGGACAAAAGTTACGGTTTTCGAGATGGTAAAATGTTTGGACTTTTTTATAAATTTGGGCTAGGGTTGTTTTGGGAGTTTTTTGAGTTTTTTTCTTATTGGGCTTGATAGTGGCAGACCTGGAATTTATAGGAACTTTAACACTAATTTGTTATATAATAAATGGATTTTGGGTGTGTTTCTGAAGTGCATTCTATGTGGGGTTATTTTTTAATAAATTCAGCTCCTATTTTGGGTATATTAGTGAAGCTCCCAAAACAAAATGTATATCATTAAGCATGTTTCCAATAGTAACAAAAATAAATTATTATCATTTCTGACTAGCCTCAACTATTTATGGGCAATGATTAAATAGTAGTCTCATTGCCAAATAAAATAATAAGTCAATGAAATAATCAAGATATCTCTTAGTCCTTCTCTTAAAGATGGGATGCATGTTTCTTTAATCCCCCTTATCCAACCAACATCAATTATCTTACCTGAAAAGGATTTTCCATATGGTAGACAATTGATATATAGAATTTTCTGAAGGCCAACATATATCATAGCATTGGCTCTTTTTTTCCTCAATCGAAAAAACATAGAATTATGCACATAAAGCTAAATAATGGAAAACAAAAGATTTCCTTCCTCAAGATGTCTTCTGCAGATCCTTACTCTGTTGCAGCACATCTTGTATCCATTGTTGGAATAATGGTAAGCATGTGTCCTTTCACATAAATAAATGTTCTATTTTGAGAGGTTAAAGAGTTTCTTCTCGTATTACAATGGTTTGGACATAAATGTTCCATAAACTTATAAAATGGATCTTTAATCTGGTATATTACAAGATTTAGGTTCCCATTTACATGTTTTTGCCCAATAATTACAAAGTTAAGGTTCCTTATAATCCATAATCTTATAATACTATAATTTACATTAGAAAAGATCTATCTTACAATATTAAAGTAATGATGGACATTGGAGAAGTAAATATGGTCCTTATTCTTGTAAATACAACGGTTTACAATATTAAGGACCTTTTTTACAATTACTTGGATGTCAAAGTTCTATAAACTTATAAAATGTATTCATAAACTTGTAATATCATAATTTACAATAGAAAGGATATCCATTACAATATTAAGGCAAGGGTGGACTTTGGAGAAGTAAATGTGGTCATTATTCTTGTAAACACAAGGGTTTACAGAATTACGGACCTCTTTTACAATGTTTTGGACCTCCATGTTCCATAAACTTGTAAAGTGTATCCATAAATTTGTAATATCATAAATTACAATAAAAGGATCTCTATTACAAAGTTAAGGTAATGGTGGACCTTGGAAATGTAAACTTGGTTCATATTCTTGTAAATGCAATGGTTTACAACATTAAGGACTCGTATTACAATGGTTTGGACATAAATGTTCTATAAACTTGTAAAATGGATCCTTAATCTCGTAGATTACAATATTTGGATTCCTATTTACAAGTTTTTGCACCATGATTACAACTTTAAAGTTCTTTATAATCCATAATCTTGTAATACTATAATTTATATTAGAAAGGATCTTTCTTATAATGTTAAGATAAGGGTGGACCTTGGAGTAGTAAATGTGGTCTTTATTCTTGTAAACACAAGGTTTTACAATAATAAGAACCCTTTTTACAATGTTTTGGACCTCGATATTCCATAAACTTGTAATGGGGATCCTTTCTATTATAAATTAGGGTCTTATTATAAGATTATGGATTATGAAGAACCTTAAACTTGTAATCAGATTGCAAAAACTAATAAATTTGAACCCAAATATTGTAATTTATGAGATTACGGATCCACTTTACAAGTTTATGGAACTCTTGCATCCAAAGCATTGTAATACAAATCCTTAATGTTGTAAACCGTCGCATTTACAAGAATAAGAACCAATTTTACATCTCCAACGTTCACCTTTACTTTAACTTTGTAATAGAGATCCTTTCTATAGTAATTTATGATTTTACATGTTTATGGATACACTTTACAAGTTTAGGGAACATTGAGGTCCAAAACACTGTAAAAGACATTCTTAATACTCTAAACCCTTGTGTTTACAAGAATAAGGATCACATTTACTTTTCCAAGGTCCAAAACTTGTAAATGGTTACCCAAATCTTGTAAATGGTTATCCAAATCTTGTAACCTACAAAGTTAAGGAGTTTTTTTACAACGTTATGGTACCCTCGTATCCAAAACATTTTAACACAGATCCTAAAACTTGTAACCCCTCATATTTACTAGAATATGGACCCAATTTTACATCTCCAAGGTCCATATTTACCAATTCCTTGTAATCTGGATCCATATCCTTGTAATGTGGATCCATATCCTTGTAAATAGGGGATTTACAACGTTATAGATCATGTGAACCCAAACGTTGTAATACATGTGCCAAAACATCCAAATTCTTACCAAATCTTGTAACATACAAGCTTAGGGAGCCTCTTTACAACATTCAAGTAAGCGTGGACCTTGGAGAAGTAAATTTGGTCCTTATTCGTGTAAACACAAGGGTTTACAATAGTAAGTACTCATTTGACAAAGTTTTGGATGTACACGTTCCATAAACTTATAAAGTGTATCCATAAAGTTGTAATATCGTAATTTACAATAAAAAGGATCTACATTCCAAGATTATGGTAATTGCACACCGTAATGCAATTACCAAACAAGAGATGGTAATTGCATACCGTAATGCAAGTGCAATTGAAAAACATGCAATTAATGTCTCCCGGTTTGGAAATTGCTCATTATGTTGCCAATCTACACTTTAACTCCTCCCATGTTATCTAAATCCCAAACAAATGGTAAATGACGATTTTGTCTTTGAAGGTTAGTGGGAAATTATAAGTAATTTTCAATTAGCAAAACGAAGATAGAATAATTGCATTTATTAGCTTGCAATTGCCTTTATTTATGCAATTAATCTCCCTGTTTGGCAATTACAGGTTACCTAGAACAAGTTCAGATTTCTTGAAGTTTTTGTATTTTATGCATCGTTATGCCAGTCCAAGTTGGTTTCTAAGTTTAGGTGACTACAAATTTATGGATTGGGGTGAATCATGACGTTCTAATTAACAAGAAAAACTGTGTAAATTAGGACTTGTATCACATGTAATGGAATGAGATTTGGACAGGTTTGCAATTACCAAACAGAGTGTAATTGCATTTGCGAAGTGGTTACCATCATGCCATGGCCATTTTGCACGTAATTAGTGGCTTTAGTTTGAAAACTTGACATTATTTGAGAGACATTTGGACATTTATCACACTGATCGCCCCCACATCCTCATCTGCACTTCCCGTATGTTATTAGTGACTAAACTCATAGAAGGTGATTCCTCGTAATTACCAGACAGGGAGCTAGTAATTGCATATGGAAATAACTTAATACATTGCAAATTTCATTTTCATTCTTTAACTTGTTTTGATGGTCATATAAAATTTTATGCCGCATAAAAAAAAAAATAGAACTGATTCCTCCAATCAACTGACCATTGAAAGCATTGGATAGATAAATAGATGAAAGAGGCATTATTCAATTAATCACATAAACATGTAAACGAAATAATAACGAAAAGGAAATTATAAAAGAAAATTGCTCACAGAAACCATTTCCAATTGCAGGTAAAACCTCTTTGAAGATTACAAAAACACAACCAAATTACATGTGATAGATATGGGCATATATAAGCATATGCACCAAACCTGTATTAAAAAAAAATTAAAAATTAAAAAAAATCTCCAAATCAAACAATCCAAAATTCAGAGATTCCAAAACCAACTAAAACAATCTCTAACCATTCCCCAAAATAAAAACAAACACTAACAGACCAAACAAATTTTTTTTCTTCTTCAAATTTCCGGCTATATCTCCGACAGTTTTTATTTTTATTTTTTGGTCATTCAAGCTTGCTTCATTAAAGCATCAGCCAGAAACTCCAAAGGCCAGCAAAACAACTGAGAACGACAAACAGAAAAATAAATATAAACTCAAGGCACCCTGCACAAGAACACGAGCAGGTTAAGTAATAGCCCAAAAGGGAACCCCTCATGCACACTCAAGGCACTCTGAGAAGCATTGTTGGGACCAACATGAATCATTCTTGGTAGTCCATCGCTCAGCACACTCCCTGCTACTTGCTGTGGCAGTTTTGAAAAATTGACGTTGCCTATGTGACCAACCTCATCAAAATTTATTGGTGAAATTAATAATAATATGTGACTGGACAAAAGCAAGTGTGATGTGATTGAGTTTAAAAAAAACCATGTCAGGATCAAACATAGTGAGACAGAAGGACGCAGCATGAGCTGGAGCTGGGCCATTAGATAGACACTCTATTGATTTAAAACTCAATTATCAGCTTCTACTTTTGAATTTGACCAAAACAAAATAAAAAAGCATTCTACTTTTTCTATGTAATTTATGTAACTACGGTGTAAAGACTGGGGAATTTGCATTGCGTTTTCCTTATCTACCAGAGTCTTTGTTTCAGAGTCTTTTCCGTTTACTCAAAATTCTCAAACCCATGATTAGTTTCATCCATCTTCCACACTCATCCATCTTCATATATATTATGTCTTGGTTCTGGCTCTCTTGATCTCTTTTGTTCTAAAAATTTGTAACTGTGTACTGCCTTTGAATTTTCCTTCTTGTTCACTGCGACACCTTCGGTATTTGGTAATTCGTGAAGAAATCTGTTGCTGATACTTTAACTGCAGGTACTTTTGATTTATTCTGTTTGGTTTGCTTCCTGTTTTCTTCATCTATTTGGTAAGATACAACAATAGAGACTTTGAAGAATTTTTTATTCTTTTTTCAAAACTGATTTAAGATTTTTATTAAATAAAAAAAAAAGGCTCGCTTCTGCTTAGTTACATATTGTTGTGTATTTTCTTTTATACCAGCGATATTCAAGAACTGCTCTTAGAAATTGTGAAAAACAAATCAGCATGTTGATCAATTCTTCCTATGTAAAATGAATTGCCCTTATATTTTTCATATTTTATTTTAGGAATTGAAATCAGCATGGGTGTCATAACAGAAAAGCAACGTATGGATTTTTTTTTTTTTTTTTTTTTTGATATGTATGCTTGCACACACAAGTTTGTGACTTCTGTCAGCATGTACCCAAATGAAGCGTTTATAAATCATACATTTTTATAAACAAACTCAAAAAATCACAGCTGCCCCTATTGAGTGTTTTGAGTCTTTTTACGAGATTTTGGGGTTTCTAAATCCATTTCATATAGAATTTTTTTATAATTTGAACCCCTATATTAAGTATAATGGTGAATCTCCCTGAATAAAATGAAAAAGGAGCATATGGTATTTTTGTGATTTTAATCGTATGTGCATATATAAGACTTGGATATTGCTCAAGCTCCTTCAAGGAACAACTCCTTACATTTTCTTTGATTGCTCGCTTCTCTTCAGAAACTATGGGAGAGGCTTTTCTTGTGGCATTCCTTCAAGTGCTGGTCGACAAGTTGGCGCATCGTGAGGTCTTCAAGTACTTAGGACTCGTAAAGGGCGTCGACCAAAAGCTGCCGAAATGGATTGACACTTTGTCTGAAATTAGAGCGGTTCTGAATGACGCAGAGGAGAGGCAACTAATCACCGAGAGCATGCGGCTGAAGCTTTGGCTGGATGATCTCAGGGACTTAGCTTATGACGTGGAACACGTATTGGACAAATATGATACTAAAATGCTCAAACGGAAGATAAAGCTGGGGCATCATGCCAGCACCGCAAGAAGGGTCTGGAAATCAGTTCCTAATGGTGTTTTCATCTACAAAATGAACTCAGAAATACAGAAGATTACTGAGCGTTTACAAGAGATATCTCACCGAAAGGACCAGCTTAGTTTGAATATCATTACTGGGACGACGTCGTCCACTAAGGCACGTCAAAATTTGCCTCCCAGTTCCAGTAAACCAGATGGACCTGTGATTGGAAGGGACGAAGACAAAAGGAGGGTCGTGGAATTTCTGTCGAAACAAGAGCGTGGTGCCGTCAATTTCGATGTAGTTGCCATTGTTGGTATGGCTGGAGTCGGAAAGACAACACTTGTTGCACAAGTGTTCAATGAAATTGATGCAACCCAGCAATTTAAACCAACTGCTTGGGTATGTGTGTCTGATGACTTCAACCTAGAAAGAGTGACAAAGCAAATTCTCGAATCAGTCACATTCCGGCACTATCCTACAGAAGATTTCAATCAGGTTCAACAGCGTCTGCATAAGGAATTAGCTGGGAAGAAGTTTTTAATTGTTTTGGATGATGTTTGGGGCACATGTAGCTATGGTCTATGGATGAAACTGCAGTCCCCCTTTCGCGATGGAGCAGCAGGAAGCAAGATAATTATGACAACGCGTGATGCAGAAGTTTTGAAAATGATGGGAGCTGGCACTCTAGTTCATAATTTGGAGCCTATGTCAAATGACGTTTGTTTTGAAGTATTTGAGCAGCATGCATTCAAGAATGTTAACAGAGATATACCACCAAATTTCGAGTCACTCAAGGAGAAAATTGTTGCAAGATGCAGTGGATTGCCTTTGGCTGCTAGGACTCTTGGCGGCCTTTTACTTCGTAAAGAGATGAATGAATGGGAGGAAATATTGAACAACAAATTATGGAGTCTATCAAATGAGCGTGACATACTTCCGGTATTACGATTAAGCTATCAATATCTTCCTTCACATTTGAAAAGATGCTTTGCCTATTGTTCGATACTTCCAAATGACTATGAATTTTGTGAGCAGCAATTGATTCTTCTGTGGATGGCAGAGGGTTTGATTCAACCACAACCAGAACATAATAAGCAAATGGAAGATTTAGGAACTGACTATTTTCAGGAGCTCTTATCGAGGTCATTATTTCAGAAATCAAGCAAAAACAATTCAAAATATGTACTGCATGACCTCGTTGTTGGTTTGGCACAGTGGGCAGCAGGAGATATTTGTTTTAGATTGGAGGATAAGCAGAATAGCGATCATGTACAACTTGGATGTTTTACGAAGGCCCGCCATGCATCCTACATTTCTGGTAAGTATGATGTGGTTAAAAGGTTTGAGGCATTTTCTGAAGTGAAACATTTGCGAACTTTTCTACCACTTTCACTTTCAGAGTATTACGAATCGAGGTTTCTAAGTCGTAAGGTTACTTTTGATTTATTGCCAAAATTGAAATACTTGCGGGTGCTTTCTCTCAATGGCTATAAAGTGACTAAGCTGCCAAATTCAATTGGTAAATTGAAGTATCTGCGGTATCTTGATCTCTCTCACACACTAATAGCATGTTTGCCTGAATCAACCACCTCTCTTTACAACTTACAGACATTGATATTGGAAGGTTGTTGTTATTTGAAGGCACTACCTATCAACTTGAGGAATCTAGTGAATCTGCGTCATCTCAACAATTCAGATGTAGATAGACTGAAAGCAATGCCTCCGCAACTAGGTCGGTTGACAAATCTACAATCTTTGTCTAATTTTGTGGTGGGTAAAGGTAGTGATCAATCGGGTATAAGAGAGATAGGGTCCCTATTCCATCTCCGAGGGACATTGCGGCTCTCAAGATTAGAGAATGTGATCGATGCTGAGGATGCACGGAGGGCCAACTTAAAATGCAAGGAGAGACTTGATGAATTGGTGCTAGAATGGTCGGATAACACACGAGAAACTCAATTAGGTGTGCTTGACAGATTAGAACCTCATAGAATGCTCAAAAATCTCATAATCAGGGGTTATGCTGGACTAAAGTTTTCAGCATGGATTGGAGATCGTTTATTCTCTTCTATGGTTTGTGTATACATAGGCAAATGTGAGCGATGTCAAAACTTGCCACCACTAGGGCAGTTGCCTTCACTCAAAAGGCTTTATATTACAGGAATGACTGCAGTAGAAAGTGTTGGTCCTGAGTTTTATGGAGAGAGTAGCTTGCCTTTTCCCGTACTAGAGGATCTTGAGTTTGAGGATATGCAACACTGGAAGAATTGGCTTCCTTTCGCACAAGATGAGGTTTTCCCTTGCTTGAAGTCTCTTTCAATCAGAAATTGTCCTCAATTGGAGGGTAAGGTGCCCGAGAACCTTGATTCATTAGCAACACTTGAAATCATTAACTGCGAGGAATTGGTGATTTCAATTTCCAACTATAAACAAATTGGTGCATTAGACATCGACGGTTGCAAAGCGGTGGTGAAGACAAGTGACGTTGAGTTTGAGCTATTACAGTCCTTGCGACATTCAGATATTTCAGAGGTGAGGTTCCAAACAGGGGAATTCACCAAAGGATTAAGGAAGGTTGCTAATTTGACGATTGGCGGATGTGAGGAGCTGACATCTTCACTGAAGAATGAGGATAGAGTATTGCAACACTTGATTTCTCTTGATCGTTTGGTTATTGAAGGCAACTCTTCCCTCCTTGAAAAGCTGGGAAAAGAAGCAGAGGAGTTGCTGCAATTGCAAATATTGACTTGCAAGCTTAAATATCTAGAATTATACAAGTGTGCAAGTCTTTCCAAGGTACCAGAAGGGTTGCATCACATAACAGCTCTTCAAGACCTTCAAATAGTTGGATGCTCAAGTCTGGTTTCTTTTCCGGATGTGGGTCTACCTCCTTCCCTTGAATTCATAAGCATTAAGGAGTGCGATTCGTTGCTGTATTTTGCAAAATACCAGATTCCTCCAAATCTAAGAAGAATAGAGATACGGCGGTGTAAAAGTTTGAAATCATTAGTAGAGAGAGAGGAGGATAGTTCTTCGTCTTCCTCTTCTTCTCATATTTCTCTTGAGCACTTGGGAATATGGGAATGTGAATCTCTAACGTCGTTATCATTGAGAGCCCAGTTGTTTCCCAGGGCGCTTAAATGCCTTGACATATCCAATTGTGGAGAGCTGCAGTTAATAACATCAGATGGGTTCTCCCACGACAACACTAATCATTGTCTTGAACACATTGGCATCTTTGATTGCCCAAATCTGAAATCCTTACCGGAGGGCCTATGCTATCTCACCAATCTTCAAACTTTAGAGATTTATGATTGTAAGAGTCTGGTTTCCATCCCGAGCTTGAGTGGTGATGGTTTGCCTTCGCCGACAACAACAGTCGCCTCCAGCCTGAGACAAATCAAAATCGAAAATTGCAACAAATTGGAGATGTTACCGGACATGCGCAATCTCAACTGTCTTCAGAAATTGGATATTGATTACGGTGAAGGTTTGGATTTCACTTCCATTGCCCCCAACTTAACATCAGTTAGAATCAGCGGAATCAAGAATTGTAAGCCTCTGTGGGAGTCGTTGCACAGGCTCACCTCTCTTACAGAGTTGTGGGTCGATGGCGAAGACCCATATGTGGTGTCGTTTCCACCCGAAGGAGACACAGAGATGGATATGGAGATGTTGCTCCCCGAATCTCTCACTCATCTCTCAATTGGGGGCTTCCCAAATATGAAGAAAACTGAGCAGCAAGGGCTTTCAATTCGTCACCTCTCTTCAATATCTTCGACTGCAGAATTGTCCAAAGCTGGCATCTATTCCAGTGGGCCAGACTCTTTCACTTTCGCATATTTATATCTCTGGGTGCCCAAAGATATTTTGGGTCGCACGTCGCCCGCTAGGATATTTTGTCTCTGGACAATACTGGCCCAAAATATCCCATATTCCTCGCATAGAGTTATATCTGACTCTCCCCAGGTACTTCAAATTTCAAACACCATCAACCTTAAATGGGTACAGTGAAATAAGAATGCCTTATTATTTTCAGATATTCTTGTTTTCTTCAGTCTAGTTGGATTTTACAACAATGTATGTTTCCCAGGCGGGTTTTTTTCATCTACAATTGCTTCAAGCTGGACGACAACGATTTATCGAGCAAATGGTAAATCCATCTTTATTTCTCTTTATGATATATTTTAAATCCAAAAATGGGAAGACTTAAAAGGCTCTTCCTAAATAGGCACTTGCAAACATGCGATCAAAATTTGAATGGAGAACATTTGAAATATATGTAGTAAAAGAAACTACTTCGTTTCTCACTTGGTTTGCCTTGTAATATTTTGTCATCTCTCTGCTGAGAAAACTTTTAGCCATATTTTTCTTTCTTTTGTTTGCTTGACTTAAATGTCTTTCCAAATTCTTTGTGATGTAGGACAAGATCTGGGTCAACTATGGTGGGAAGGGAGATGTTGTGGATGTGAATCACTTCTGCCAATGCCCAACCATGAGATTGTGATGAATAGTTTGTACTTTGCGTGGGGTTTGTGCTAAACTGTAATATTCCAGGGTGGTTGGTACCCTCCCTCTTTTATACAATTCTCTCACCCAATCAATCAGCACCACCTCATCCTCCGCAGCCTCCATCTCAACAGGCTTCCTTCCACAAGCCACCTCCAACAGCACCACACCAAAACTGTACACGTTGCTCGCGCCGAATCATAATAGGAATTATAGACGATTACCTTTATTATAATTGATTTGTAATTATAGGAATACCGGTTTGACTGGAATTGTATTTATTTCCTTTTTCCTTATTGTAATTATTTCCTAGATAGGCTTGTATTTGTATCACTATACCTCCTTATGAGAAGAATAGAAATATATTGAATTATTCATAATCCTAAATTCTATTTGAGTGATGTATAGTTGAGATTTTTGGGTTGCTTGATTAAGTCTGAAGCACAAAGGATTCTTTGCCAGATTTATATTAATTTATATTTTTAAAATAATTAGGATTCAAAACTCAATTATCAGCTTCTACTGTTTCTTAATTATAAGAAGTATTTTTACTTGTAGTCATTTTAAAAGCATGGCAGTGGGAGACAATTACCTTTATTATAATTGATTTGTAAGTATTTAGTTTCTCATCCAATAGAATAAATACAGGAAGTGCATTTAAGCCAGATTAGATCAACAAATTCATATCACTGCAAGAGGACCGTCTCCCATCCTGACTGGGGATTCTTCAACCTCCCATTGCTATTTACTCTTTTTAAGGCCTCGATAAAATGGGGTGGCACATATTTCTCCTGGACTCAGTCATTGCATGATGTCTGGTCCAGTGTGAGAGGGTTGAAAGAAGGGGCTGAATCTCTTGCTTCCGGAGCTGCAGGGTGAAGAGCTGTGAAAGGACTGGATAGCAACAAGGTCATTTCATATCGTGGTAACATCAACTGAAGATGGTAAATCACTACCTTTCTGTTGCAAGTTTCAGATGTTTAATATTTTGCCATTTGGTTTGCCTTGTAATATTTTGTCTTCTCTGTACTGAGAAAACTTTTACCCATATTTTTCTTACTTTTGTTTTCTTGGCTACAATCTTTAGAGGACTTGTAGAGTTAGTTGTTTTTTTGGTTGGGACGACTTCAGTTTTTAAAGGACATCATGTAACCAAGTGTTGTTCGTTGTTCTTTAAACAGAAATATCGACTGAACCTGCCAGATACTTGTGACAAATTCTTGATATTTGCACTGAGATATTATATGTGCTACTAAGCTTCATCTTTATTTTAATGATTTACCAAATTATCTTTGAATCATGCTGAAAAATACAAGTGAGGTTGCCGTGTTCTGTTTAAAGAATGTGCTTCTGCATTGGTAGGAACGCTTTTAATATCCAAATGCTATATACAGATTACGGAAGCAAATGTTATGTTTGTTGTGAATTAGAACCAACTCACTGCCCTTTAGACCTTATTGTTTATGGACTTTGGACAAGACTCAATGATGGATGAATCTTACACACACACACAAAATAACTCAAGCACAAATGACACAAATGTTTATAGAAGTTCAGCAATTTGCCTACATCCTCTTTGGTGATCCCCTTGAGAAATTTCACTAATGAAGATAGGTTACAACTTTGGTTTACAAATGGAAACCCCCTTAGAACACTACCTTCACAATATGTTTCTCTTACACCCTTGCTCACACCTGATACACTTGAGAACTCTCTCTTTTATTGACTCACTAGTTTCCAGCTACTTCCCTTCCAACTCTCTCTAACTCTTGCACTGCAGACTTGCTCCATCTTTCCTTTAATATATAAGCCTCTAGACTTGAGAGGAGACCCTTGCTTTGTCTCCCACGTTCTGCCTTTGAATACCCGACATGGACCACAGGTTAGGCCAGCCACAAGCTATGTATTTATGGCAACATGTCCAACCACCCTATAAAGAACCATAGGGTGGCTACACCTTGGAACAAGTCAACAATCACCCTTCAATGCTCCCTCAAACCTCCCAACTGATTGCCAACCGTCTTCTGACTTAGAAGTGACCCATAGGGTCCTTGCAAGTAGGTGGGAGGCGATAGCCCTTGAAAACAGAGTTGGAAACTCGAGAAAAAACGAAATAGCATTCTGGGCGACCGGTCGCGGATACCTTGCGACCGGTCGCCCATATCCTGCGACCAGTCGCTAGGCCAACACTTAGTATCTTTTATGCGAGCCAATTTTCCAACAGTGTTGTGCCAAAATAGTCTTCAAACTCCCATACCTTCAAGCTTCTCAAGAAACCTCTGCAGGGGAATAGTAAACTCGTATGGCTCATGCTCCTTGATATTGATTTGAGTGGGACGCCTACAATGGTATTTTCCTCTTTGCAGAGAGAGTTGAAACCATCCATTGCTACTTCAGCAGCAATGGGAGTTATCTCCAAATAGGCCCAAGCTCAAAATTTCAAGAGCAGAATCCTCTTCCTTTGTAGCAGTAGGTGACAGTAGTGCAAAAAGGACTCAAAGAAAGATATTTATGATAGAATTTCGTCAGTTCTTTGGACAACCATTTGCGTTAAATATTCTGCCCTTCAGAGCTAGAAGGATTGTTTTATTGGGCCATGTCAACTCACTAGGCATTTGTAAACAGTTCATCAATAGGAGATTGTATATGTGATGGATGAATCTAAGTTCAATTATTTGTCTGTAGTCTATAAAAATTCATATATGTTATGATTTAAACAGAAAGAAAATAAAGAAAACAAATGGATTTCAAATAATTTCTTGTCCCCGCTATTGGTGTGGGCACCTTCTATAGTGCACCAGGCGCACCCATCCGCCATTCGTCCTTCATGATGCATTCAAATTTTTAAAAAAATTAGTTACCGGTTATACAAGTTGTCAAGTTTCCATTTTTTGTTAATATTTAACACAAATGCAATTGCATAAGGGTCATGCAATTATGTCATTCCTGTTTGGCAATTGGCATATGATTTGACATGTTATTTTTCAATTGAGTTTATTCTTTTTGACTCACAATGACATGCTTATAAATTTCGCAATGGTATTTGTTTACTTTTATAAATCTAAAGTTACCATTTTAGACTCTCTTTTTTTCTTATGATTTCGATATGTCACCTCATTGTAGCTTTACTCAAGTTCATTATGAGTTGCTGGTTTTATTTATATGAATTATGATGGCTAGTTGTGGTTAATTCCTCTGTATTTTATGCCTAGTTTTTAAAAATCAATTGATGTTGATAGTTTTAATTTTTTGTTTCTTTTGTTTCATAGAATTGGTGAATGCGCGCATCAACATTTATTTGAGAGCTTGAAAGTCTTTATCCTTCGAATTTTTTCACCTCTAGTTTTGTCTATGTAATTGGTTGAAATCAATTTCTAAAATAAGAACTATATTACTTGTTGAACTCTATGTTATATGGTTGTACTTTTGTAGACATCCACGAAGTATTATAAATTTATATTCTTTTCCTGACATGACCATGGATTTTATAGTATATGTTAGGATTAAAAGTCAAGAAAAACGAGTATAAAAGTAGAAAGTGTACAAGTTTTCTCATATATTACAAGATTTTCAGTTGTGTTTACAAGGATAATGACATAATTTTACTCGTCCAAAGTCCATTCTTACCTTGGTACTATGTGTCATTTTCTTTGTAAATTAGGGTATTACAGTGTTATGGATTAGGGTGGATCATAATGTTGTTACAATTATTTCAATTATTTCACAACACTTGCAGATTTTTTCATGATTCATGAGTTAGGGGTTGCTTTATATAACTTGTAACCAAAAACAATAAAATTTGGGTAACTTTATATAAATCCAGTTAGCCAAACTGAAATTGTTTTTTCTTTACTTGTAACCAAAAATAATTTTTGAACATCTAAACTATTCTTTTTTGTTTTGTTATTTCTTAAATGTGAATAAATTACTATAAGGAACTAAAATACGACTACATAGTATAACTCGTTTACGTGTTTAGTATCAGTCAATGATAAGATATTCAACTTTTAAGACATAATATCAATAATATCCACTTATATTATAATAAATATTATATGACCATACTCTAAAGCCACATTATAATTACTTCTCAAGATGACATATTATTATATAAAAATATATATGTATTCGTGCTTATTCTAAAAATAACTTGAAACAAATGTCTTATAACAAAAGATGACTCATAGCATCTTCTAACAAAAATTTTCCTTATGATCCTTCTCTGTTTTTTGGTTCATATCTTCGTAATATAATTGGTTCATGTTCTGATCAATAAAAAAAAATATTAAATAAGAATAAATAATATATATTGCACTTTATAATCAATATATAATACATAAAAATGATATTTACATATAATATATACATTTGCGTGGCTTGGGCCAACTTAAGCTTGTAGCGTGGCTAGGTGCAAAATAATGATTTTCCGCTTGGCATGGCATGTCGATTGGCGTGCTCATGCTCGAAGGTTAAGATGCTTGATGGGATAATTAGTATGGGTTCATAGAGCTAGTGCATTTTATAGGCTCGTTTCAATTATTAGCGTGACAGATTACATATTTATTTGCTTGGCACGTGGATCGAGACTCATGCAAGCATGCATGATGGACTTTTGCGTGCCCAAATCGGGTCTCTTCTTAATAAGGTATTGCACTGGCCCGGGAACTTATTTGGGCCCACCCTGTATTTTTTGGGCCTCAACAAATGGAAACCTGCGTCAAAAAACAACACGACAATGTGCTATAATACATAAATATTTAAGATCGCATGGCGATGAACCAGCCTTTGGTGTAGTGGTTTTGTCTCTATTTGATTAAAAGATGTCTTAGTTTCAATGACGATGATGATATATTTGTAATGGGTAATTCGTTGGTTTGATTTATTACTTGAGATATATAGCGTCTTTGATCTACTATTTGAGATATTTACCATTTTGTGGGTCATATTGAGGAAGTTCGCCAAGATTTTATTATGAGGCTAATTTTACAACAAATGTGACTAAAATGAATATTATCTTGATCAAACCTACTTTCGAGTCTTACAATTGTCCTTCTAATGTTGTTTCCTCAGTTAATTTTGATGTTTAGGTCTTGCGTGTCCTATGGCTTTTAGGTTTAGTTTTGTGGAGTAAAACAAAATCAGTCTGTAAACCTGTTGCTTAATCACTCTTCATAATTTCCTCCAAAAAAAAAAAAAACTTCATAATGTTCTAGAACCTTAGCCAAAAAAAAAAAAAAAGTGAGCTGATTTTATCACCTTGACTTTTTTCTATTATTATTATATATATAAAAAAAAAAAGCCAGTCTCTGTGTTTTTTTTTTTCCTTTTCTTTTTGGTAAATTATGCCAAACTCTGTTTTATTTGTTTTTCATGCCACTCTGTTTTGGAGCCTCCTTTTCTTTTATGGCAGTTTAGATCTAGAGGGTCCGTTCTGTTAACAAAAAAGCATGGGGGAAAAAAACAAAAAAACTGTATCTTTAAAATGTTATTAAATACAAATTAAAAAGAGAAAAAAGAATTAAGAAAAAATTGACGAAGCCGAATGCAGATTGCTCTCATCATTCTCTCCCCGGATCTGTGTTTTGTTTTTTCCCAAAATTCTATAAAGATAAAATAATATTATTTTCATTCCTGGCCTACCCACCATTTTTTTATTCCTTTTCCCCTTTGTTTTCCAATCCAATATCCAGTTTTTGAGGTTCAATCTGTATGCATTTTTGTCAACGTTTGTTTCTCAATCTGTAAGGACCCCGTCTGGTTAGCTTATTTGGCTAATAATTTATAAATTTAAAATCTCCCAAATTGTTTGACTTGGCTCCTTTTTGTTTGATGCAGAGAAGAACCCCTTCTTGTTCGGATAAAGAACATCAAGTTTTGTTTTGTGTCGTATATTTCAATTTGTAAGAACCCATTTGAAGTCTTTGTTTTATCTGTCATGGGTTTTCCAATATAAATGTTGTTTACATTTGATTTTTTTTGAATTTTTGTTAATTGAATCCATTGGATGCAGAGAAAGTGCTGATAAAATGGCTGTTCTCAGATTGTAGCCCCCTTTCATGATTTGGGTCTGAATCATTAGAGGATGGAGATGTCTACCCAGCAAGATAATTCTGGTCCCAACAATGTTTCAGGTATAAATGTATTTTGGAATGATTTTCAATATATGAGAAGATGTATCCTGCAACTTCATTAGACCTCTGACATTACATGATGAATAATAATGAAAAGTGATAAATTTTCCATGTGAAAGTACGATTCTTGAATGAAAAAATGCTTTTGGTCAACATTTAATATTGGAACTTTCAAGTGCAAATACGATTTCATTTCTCAGCATCATGATGCTTCTCCAAGCTTGCCAACCGTTATTGATGTACTTCTTGATATTAAACATATTTTTCTACAGTACGAAACTTGATGATGTGATTGCAGTGTGTTGTACAATTGAATTTGTATTAGCAGTTCGTTAGTTAATTGAACGCGTTGCATTTGTAGGATCAAGTTCTTGCCTATACGATCTCTTATGTTCAGACACACGACTTGGAGATGCCCAAGTGACCGACGAACACAATCTGGTACGCTAGCCTTTATATCAATCACTTGTTTTAAATCTGTTGTGTTCTGACTTGCCAAGCTTTTCTGTTTTCTGGATATGTTAGCATAGTTAGCGACACGTACAATTTACTCAAGTTAATTTTCTTAAGGGTGCAGTACACCATTTGAAATAGATAGGACTCTGATATAAGGATTATTTATAAAACATACAGTATGAGTTGTTCCAAGGAACATTTCAATCAGGCTGGTTGATGCAGTTAATTAAAAGTACGAAATGATATATAGATAGCTCAGGGATGATCCAATTATTCATGTCTCAACTTTACCTTTGTGGAGACCAAATGAAAGATCATGTGAACAGAAAAAAAGAAGAAAATATAATATGTGCAAAGAATGTATGAGGCTCATATAGAGGTTTACTGCATCGATAGTTTAAGTGGGAATATGAGGATGCATTCAGCCTCTGAAAAACTCGAGTGTTATAAATACCTCAAAATCATGTACCAGTTGAATTAATACATCCTGAAAATTGAGTTCTGCACCAGCAAGCTCTCTAGTCTATCTAATAATACAAATGTTTTTATTTTTATTTTTTTTCTGTTGTTATGTCTTTGTTTGTTGTGGATCTCCCAGTGACATTCTTGATAAGGGCATATTGTATCTTTTGTAACTCTTATAGCTCATTGAACAGGGTCCCACAAGAAAGGCTGGAGATTTTGTTGCATCAATCTGCCAATAGGTCCTGTGCAGATTGTGGATCTCTAGATCCAAATGGGTGTAAGTATCATTTTGCATGAAGAGAAATCTATCATCGGTCCTGCTTTTTTCAGTAACTACTGAAGCAAACTTAATATGAAGTTATTTTGAACAAACAAAAGTTGTTTTAGTATCTCACCTGGTCATGTCTTTTCCTGTTTACAACATTAATGTATGCATGCATGCTTATTTTTGTATGCAACAATAGTTCTGAAATTTTCTAAATGAAATAACCTCTTGTTTAAAATGTCTGCATCAACTACTTCTTCTAGATGTATGTAAGTCATGATTGTCTTTGTTTCTTGCATTCTATTTTGACTGTAGCTATTGGTTTATATCAGATCTTTAAGCTTTGGAAGTATTTATTTGTATAAAGTGTTCTGGTGTACATAGAAGCCTGGGAGTGCATATCTCGAAGGTATGGCTCTGATCTATGCTTCTCAATAATAACCGATATGCAACCTTGTTTTTGCTTTATCTAAACATTGTATTGCGTGAAAATTTGACTATTGGAGAAATAAATGTTATGTAAACATAAAAGAGTGACCCTGCTCATTTAGTTCCTGGATGTACAAGCCTCATCCCAACTGCATGGGTTGTCCCCTTGATGTGATCCCTTGTGGTATGGGTCTTTGGGGTTAATTTGGTTGAAGCAGGTTGGTCCCTGCTATGAACTTTGCTGCAAAAGCAGTTAGTGGATAAGGAAACCTACCTTAATGATAAAAGAATTTCATAAGTATATTCCTTGCATGTTTTCAGCCTTTTTAAAATGCTTCTTTTGAAATATCATTGGTTACTTTCCTACTTTGACCTCTCTCTCTCTCCCTCTCTGGGATATTCTAATCTGATCTGAAAATATGCTAGGTTGTATCAGTGAAGCTAGATGAATGGACAGATGAAGAAGTTGATATCTTGGCAAGTATGGGAGGAAACGTTGCTGTAAATAAGAAGTATGAAGCTTGCTTGCCAGAAAATATCAAAAAACCAAAACCAGATTCTTCTATAGAGGAGCGCTTTTATTTTATTAGGTACTAAGTACAAAACTTTTCATAGTGCTGTATTCAAATCTGTACCATTCTAAATAAAAAATTTACTTCTTGAATTCTCAGGAGAAAATATGAGCTGTTAGACTTTTTAAACCCCAATGAACATATGTCATGTCCTTTTCCTCCTTCTCATAAGAAGTCACCTTCTAGCAATTCAACCAATAATTCTACCCAAGATAAGAAACAGTATGAGAAACAACCAACAAAACATCGTATGGGCAGGCATTTCGTAACAGCTGGGGAAGAAAAGACTCTGAACATAAGACTTCGAAGAAGGGCAACTCAATGCCAATGGTAATGGCCTTTCTATTTTATCAGTGTTTTGTTTCATCATGTTATTTCTAAATTGCTTTGATACCCTTACTCTCTTTGGAGTGAGCTACTATGACATCCACATTGTTTCTGAAAAAACGTGTCAAGTTACATTTCTTTTTTGTCTTTAATTACATCTACAAAAGGCATGGTCATTCAGAACTTTTAAATGTTTATATGACTTTGGCATATGTGAGGTTTTCCTTATCTTTCCTTATAGTTTGATGATTTTCAAGCTCCAAATTTGCACCGACTTGTCTAAAATATAGTGTATGCGTTCATGTTGAACTTTGATACGTGCCATACATATATAAAAGAAACTTTTAAAAAGACAAGTATGCTTCAGAATTCCGTGTAAAGAATATTATTAATTTGTTGAAATTTTTTGTTACTACAAAATAATTGTAAATTAGAGCTGTGATTACTCAAACACATACACAATCACCTACACATGCACATATACTCATAGATTATTTCCCCATCAAAATGAAGGTACGGCATAATTGTAGTGCATGAGTTAGATACGCATATATGCATGTGCAAAATCCATGCATGGCTTTAGGTCGACTTCATGGTCCTAGTCATGATCAATTTCTATGCTTCCACATTGTTGTGAAGGGAAATAAGGAATTGATTTGACAAAAAGGAAAATATTCTTCTTTAAATTTGAACCAGAACTTTTAATTGATGACAAACAAAAAGGAGGAAAGTATAAGACTAATTAGAATTTCTTGTATAGATTTTAAATTTTTGTTGATATGGGTAGTATCTTACTGCTTCAAGTGTACATTATAGGCAGGTATGGTTGAATTTGTTGGATTAGTTAAGGTGAATGTGGTTAGAGGAACCAACCTAGTTGTACGGGAGTGATGACTAGTGACCCCTACGTCATCCTGGCATTGGGTCACCAAGTAAGTCTCTTCTACTTAAGCTGTTATGGATGAGATGAATTCAACTTTTTCATAAACTCATAATGCAATGTTCCTTGAATATTTGTTGCAGTCAGTGAAGACACGTGTTATAAAAACAACTTAAATCCAGTATGGAATGAGAGCCTGATGCTGTCAATTCCTGAACACATTCCTCCTCTAAAAGTGGTAAGTTATACTCTGAAAATAGTTTCTCTGTTTTTCACTTGATTTATCATTAATAATATAGACAGTAGTGTTGTATCACAAGAATTCCCTTGCTATTGATTATGATGTTTAAGTGCTTTGCATCTTGCTTTTCAATAAAATTTCTGAAGTTATTATTTGGATGATAACATTCAGCTGGTGTATGACAAAGATACATTCACAACTGATGATTTTATGGGTGAGGCTGAAATTGACATTCAACCTCTGGTGAGTGCTGCCATAGCCTATGAGAAGTCCATGATCAATGAGCCAATGCAGCTTGGAAAGTGGGTAGCCAGCAAAGAAAATACACTGGAAAAAGACGGTGTCATCAACCTAGTAGATGGGAAAGTAAGACAGCAAATCACTCTCAGGCTGCAGAATGTTGAGAGGGGTGTACTGGAGATTGAGCTTGAATGTGTTCCTCTTAATCAATAGCTGGAATAGAAAGTTAAGGAAATGAAACTCACGTGGCCATTATGATTCTGAGGTCACCATGATAGATGTATGTAATATTGTAGAAGTCATTGTATTGATAGCCGTGTCAAGCAAGTCTTGGCTGTATATTACTCTAGTTTTTTTTTTTTTTTTTTCCTTTTTATGTGTAGATCAGAAGTTTAGGAAAATTTCAGAACATTAATTTTTAACTCCCAGTGATGGATTTGATTTTTATTTTCTATAAAATTTCAAAACATTGTTCAGTTTGGGGAAATTGGAAATTTATCAATCGACATTTACTTGATTTGAAGTTAGTAAATCGAGGTTGGGGATTCAGTCATTGCTCTGGCATTTGGTAATTCTCCCTTAAAAAGTAAGTATTCTGAATACAAGCCGACTGCTTCAGGTTGAACCATAGGTGGATCATTTTTACTCTCCGGTAGAAGTTCCTCCTCCTAAGAACTGATCGGCATGCTGACTTGCTCATCCGGTTTACTGATTAAATTTGCTTATATTTTTGGTTAACTCTTGAATTTGGGGCGCCCAAAATTCGAGATTTTAAACCTAAAATCTAAAACCGAGAATTTGGGACTGGCTTA
>BJCG01002222.1:0-51928 GCA_005406145.1 Prunus yedoensis
TGCACCTTGCAATCCACTAGAAAGAATGTGACTGCACATTTATTGATGCACCAAAAACTATGCAAACACCCGTCTACATGCAGTGCGTCTACACATGTTTCATGAAAATGGATTGTCAAGGGGAAACAAATGGCACTAAAACCCCAGGTCAGCTAAGACAGAGGATACAAAACTGTTACCAAGACGAAGATTAGCCAAACCACAGGAGCAATTGTTGCCTTCATCCAAAGCATGGATACAGCAGAGCTCAGCAATCTGCAAAGTGCCCCAACAAGGGTAGTTTCACTGTTGCAGAACCGATCCAATGGCCAGAGCCATACTTGTCTATGTGCTTACGCCAAACCCCTGCCATTTTCTCCAGCCCTATCTCTTTGAGCATGCAAACCAGGCACTCTGCTCTGACTGAGCCTGGATTTCCTATAGAGCTACCCACTAGTAGTGAAACGTCACGACCAGGCTAGGATAGCAGAGTACTACAACCCAAGAAAGCAATACCCTAAGATTCCATAGCCAGTTAAAGGAAAAATCCTGAGATATTAAAACTATCTCTAGACAAAAGATAGGCAGAGCAAACACAAGAGAAGTAAAAAAGTTAACAAATGCAAAACTAACTGGATTTTTCAACAATGCCTAGTAGAAGCCTAAGTCAAATGCCATTCAAAACTAGTATTAGCCGATTAAGCATAACTCATGCAACTTCAATAATCTCATCCTGCACATGAAAACTTCAAGGTATATCAGCAGCAGCAACAAATGGTACAGACACATAAAGCAATACAGCTTTCAATTATAGTACTTTTGGAACCCTTTTGTGGCCTCTCAAACCCACCAACTCTAGGGACTCAAAGCTCAAACATAAAATAAGTGTATTAGACTTGTAAGGAAAACAAGGTCACATGTGAGTTACAAAGCAGAGCATTCCCCGCAAGATATCCTTGCACAGTCTAAGATACTTTTGCACAGTCAATAACAAGTATATATTTTATTCAATGGCAATTAAATCCAGCCTATAGTCGTACCTTTCGTGGAATTGGATTGCGAAGTGAAACCTGGCTCTGATACCAATTGATAGAACCCCGTTCAAACCAAACTATCTGTATGAATGTACTATTGAATTAATTCCAAAACAATCTTACAAATCACACCAATTACAGCTCAATTGTACAACTATATACTGAACCAACTAAACTTGGCGCCTAATCCAACTGTTTGATAGCTCAATAACCAATTCACTGATTTAAAAAAATGACCTATACAATTAAAAAAATACCAAAAAAATAAAGAGATGAGAGAGGTGCAGGAGCAATGAATAAAATACATTATGGTTTTTACAATTAAAACAAAAACAACTGTAAATGATTTTTAAGTTTAGTTGTAATTCCATCTGCTCTCCAAACTCTGTCACTTACATCTTTCATCCCTTTTATCTTTTTCTCATTCATCTCAAAACATTATAAACAAAAAACAGGAATGTTATCCAACAGGCGCTTTAACTTCTCTTCATGAGTTTTCATTCTTTGGACAATATATTAGCATGTGCTGATATCTAATACACTTCAACAAATACACTTACATAAAAGAATGCATGCTTATGTCCTACAAAAGAGTAAATGGAGCAGTAGACTAGGGGGAGGGGGAGGATATAGGAAACAAGTAAAATAATCATATCCTTGCTATATGCGCTTAGAACTCATATTTTTCCACCACCAACACAAAAAAAGCTCAGACAAACACACACAAAGAGCCTAAAATCTGAATTTTCCTCCTTGTTTCACCTCAAGTAGCCTCCACAATTTTTCTTTGTGAGTAAAATATCCCACATTACACCAGGTGGTTAGGCTTAACTGCATAAGCTCCTTTTCAGAAAGAATCAAAAGTCACGAAGGCAAATTATCATATGTTAACATGAGAACAGTTGGAAGTGGTGTCAACTATAGATTAGTAGTAAAAGAAAATAATACCTGTAAGCAGCAATAGTTATACTAATCTGGCTTTATCTTTTATAAGCTCATAATTAGAATTTGATAGTTCTTATTCACTGACCTACTCATGGGATTCTTTGGAGTTCTTTATAACTAATAAAGCACAATGGCATTTAGCACAAAAACAAAAATCGTCATAAATATTTACCTCTTACATCACGGCCTGAAACGTAGTTCAATCATCCAAAGGATAGAAGACCTCAAAAGTCATTATACTGCATTTCAATTTTAAGTTCAGATGAATATGCTTGAACCTTTTTCTGGGGAAAGCCTACAGAAAGCTCCAGTGCACACAAGTTCATCAACTTTGCAATCAGAGATCTTAGATGCAATTTACTCTCATAACTTTCAGCCATCCATGTCAAGCAACCGAAGAACTGAACAGACACTGAGTTTTTTCATGAAATATTTTCTCCTTTAAAGCAAATTTCCACTTAAGAGCCATCATAACAGATCCACGTGCATGCCACACACAATATATGTTAATAGTAAAAATTTAAAAAAATTATTTCAGTGTATCTTATTTCCAGTGCTTAAGCCTTCCCTTATAAACAATTTTACATTTGACATTCTCATCTGCTTTATGAGTTACTTGAACATTACTTTCAAACCTGTATCAGATTCCAATTAACCCCACATCCTCTTAATCAAAGTCTCGAATCGAGTCAACTCAGTGTGTGCAAACTTAATACCAAAACACAGGGATTCTAATACAGAAGCAACAAGAGCTGTAAATAGCGACCCATGTAAAATTGATGTCGACATAAAAGTCCATGGTCCAACTCTTTTAACAATCTACTTTGTAGCAGTGATAGAACACATGTTCCTGAAATTCTTTAACACCCCAGTTGTCACAATTTAGAACGCATGAGATGCGCGCGTGCGCACACACACACAAGCCTCTTTAAATTATTATCCTTATCCACTTCAATGAAAAGGAATTTCACAGGCAGATGACATTTTGAATTAACTTAACAATTTTTTTAGCAATGTCCTCAGTTCAGACAACGCTCACCGCACAAATACATGCACATGAGCACAAGCATCCGCAAACACAGGAGCATCAATACATGCACATGAGTACAAGCATCCACAGACACAAGAGCATCAAGTCTCATACTCGAGAATGTTTAAAAATTCCGTACAATCTTTTGGATATAGCAAACCAATCTCAAACCTCAGATGCCAGTTTCATAGCTAAAGGTGTAGCTACTAGGTACAAAAGATGTAGGAACACCCTTCGTTCAATTACATAACCGGAACTTCATTATTAACAAACATGAACAACGCTTTTTTGTTGTGACTAAACTGGAAGCACATTTGCTACATATATGATAAGGTGACCCAAAAAAAAAAAAACTACACGATCTTTTGTATGGTTGAACATTTTCACCCTAATCCTAAAATGATTTCTAAGGAAAGATCATACATGGTTCTATCAATTGTATAGACCACGACAACACATTTCTATACGAAATCTAAGAAGAACCTTGCTTCTAGCCACGCAATTCCCGAATAACAGATGGCTTCAATTGGTCCCCAGTAACTGATCGAAACTGTTTTACAAAATCACTTTTTGCAAGCTTTCCAACCTGCATCAAGGTGCCAAAAAATTGACTTTTAGATTAAGTTTTCTTGTCCATATCTTCAGAGGAATAGACAATATGAATAATTTCAACCAGTGAAAAGAAGGTTACTGGCCTTCAAGTCGCACACCAGAGAGGACAGTTCCTCGACTTTAGAAGGAGTAAGGTATTTCTGAACCCTCGAAACCAATGCGTCAATAGAGCAAAGTCTTCCCATTTGAGCTGATAGATACACAACACGAAACTAGTTCCATAAATGAAAGGAAAATAACAAACTAAAATTAAAACAAACAAAAAAGGAATCATACATACCTGGCACACGAACAGATGATCTGTAGCTCACAACACAATCAGGAAGAACATGTCTATTCATATTGGTGGACCATACCACATACCACTTAGGATTCCTAAGATCATCTACACCCGTATCGAATTCCGCACTAGAAGGGTGGCATTGTTGAGACCCTGCCTCAACTTTTTCAACATTGCCTAATATAACCCGGCACAAAATAGCATGTTTTTCGCCATTATCATCCGGGTCCGACCGCCCAGCACTACACAATTCAACCCATTAAAACATCAATAATTGGAAAACCCGTATTAAGCACATATTCACTTACATGGACACAAATTTCATCCATCAAAATATCAACATCAAAAACCCAAATGAGACGCATAATTACCTCAGGTGAGGTGCTGATAAATGTGACAGGTAAAGACCAACACCACGAGACTGAGGCCCAGAAACCTTGCTAGGCCCGCCAAAACCATGTGTCAAAATGCCTCTTATTTCGCTAGCCGAAGCGCCGTACCAAGCATGAACCACATTGGCCACGCCCCGAGCCACCTTGGTAATTTCAACTTGCTTTTGAAAGACCTCGTAGCGAGCCCTATCCAACGGCCCAGTTCGAACACACTGATGAATTGAAGTCACAGCAGCCGCTGGATCAACCCTTCTCATCCCTGCGAGAAACACCTGGCTCCCAACTGCGTAAGGCTTTTCTCCTTCTTTCAACAACTTCATATTTGGCCACGGTGAACTATTGTCCACAATACGCTGCCGTATCGACGAGGTCACTTCGTCTTCATCGACCTCATCTGTCTTTCTCTTACCCAAAACCCGACCCGGGACGACGACCCGATTATCGATACTTCTATTCGGACTATCCAGACTATCCGACCCGTCCTTCAAATCCTCGCAAACAAACGCCACAGGGAAAAAACACTTGCCGTTTTGGTCAATCCAAGCAATCGATCTCTGAGCTCCAGTGCCCGAATCAATCTGCAACATCCGGATGAAGTCAAACAAGAACGTTGACCCCTCAATTTCAACGCTGACCACGGCCTTGCGCTCCACGAAACCCGAACGCAGAATTTCAATGGCGTGATCCGGCAAGTCGTTCCAGGACCCGTTCTGGAAGAACATGACCCGAGCCGGAGTCGCGCTCCGCTTGAAATTGGACGGGTAGTGGATCTGATTGCGCACTGAGCAACAACCCGACCCGCGACTGCAGGCGCTTCTACGGCTCGCTGAAGAAGACGACGAAGACGAATGCGTCTGGGTCGGAACCCTAACGGTGACCGATTGGACGAGCTTCTTCTGTGTTACGGCGTTGGCAGCCATGGATTCTAGAGCTTCGAGCTTGATCGAAATCGAAATGACTCACAGAAGTCAAGAAAACTCGTAGAATCAGGGGTTTGTACGTCGGCCAAAAGCTTTTATGCGTGGAATTTGGGGGAGCCTGAAATTACCTAAATGACCCTTGAAGGCGGTTTGGGTTTGCGTCTTGTGTTTTTGTTTGCTTCGGCCCAAAGAAAAATAAATTAAATTAAGAGAGAGAATAAATTAGATGGAGAGAGAGAGAGAGAGAGAGAATAAGAGAATGCGTTGGAATTTTGATTTTGACGAGATTCGTTGGACCATTTTATAGTGCAGCACACAATCCCTGTGGCGCTAGGAAATCCTTCTGCCGTTGGGAAATGGATTGGCTTTTTGGAAATCTCTTTGTGGCACTACGAAACCGACCACAAGGGGACACACGCCGTACTTCATTTTTGATATACAAATATGTAAAACAATATCCTTTATCAATTATTAAAATAAAAAATTATTTTATAACAAAATTATAAACTAAGTTCCAGCTTGCCATATATATAGTTTCATATAGGAGAAATGGCAGTTTATATTTCCCTCGCATTTGAGGAAAACGTAGAATGTCTTTTGACTATATAACACAAACTAAACCATATTAAGCTCCATGGCTGTGTCTCAACTTTCCTTATCTTAACGGTGATAAAATTTCTTCACAAATGAACATGTTATCTTAAGCGATTAATTTAATTGAAAACAAGCCGGTTTGTTAAAAAATACTCTTATCCTGATAAGACATGACTTTTCTATGATACATTAGGTTATGATAATGGGTCTACAATGATAAGTTTTCCAGGTATATGTATTTACTTTAGGTAACCAATTTTACGAGGGTGATGGGTCTACAATGATTGTTTTATCAAATCTTGACATATAATTAGTACGAGGAGAAAATTATTATATTATTGATTTAAAATCTAGTCATTTTTGTTCACTTGGAATTTAGAAGAGATACAAAATTCGAATCTCCTCCCTGTCGTCCATAAAAGAAAAATGGTTTTAAAAAAAACCCAAGTAGGAGTATTACTATTAGGTTAACAGTTCCTTGAAATATTTGGGCAAAAGCTATGAGGCCGAAGCTTTGCTTATGTTGGGCTTTCAGGGTAACACTCTACAACAAGAATTCTACTGGACCGGGTGTTCCTTAACCAGAGGAAAAAACCAATCAGGTTCGCTTCATTAGGGATTTCGAACTTTCGGCTTCCCAAAAGCAAAACACTTCCTTGATTGGTAGAAGAAGCAAACAATGTCCCCTGAGTTGAACAAGTGCTGTTTCAACCCAAACTGAAACTCTGCTTCTTTCGAATCTTCCACAACTGGGTGAGTGCTTCACTTTCTTAATTACCTGCTCATGTTTTCTTGTCCCTTTTGCTTCTTCTTTTTTCAATGAAAGAAAACACAAATTCATTTATTTGGGGCAAAATTCAATTTCTCTGCAATTTGGGGCAGAGCCCAAGTTTTGCAATTTGGGGCAAATTTGTGTACTTTATAGTATCTACATTTTCCCAGCTGCCAAACAGGAATTTTAGGGTTTATGTAGTGTCTGCTAGCTTTGTATCTTTTGTTGGTAAAGTGTTTGCAATTGGATAAGTTAATGTAGGTTTACAGTGTTCTTGGGCATCTCCCATTAGCAATGTAATAACTGGGACACATCTTAGAGCTCTACTTCTTTAACATTCAAAGTCCATTGTAGATTTTCCTTATGTTTGGATTTCTGATAGTTACTGCTTTACATAATGACTACATATATATGATTTTCTTTATTGGGATTATGTGAAAATTACAGTGCAACAGGTCTGCCATAATTTAGGGTAGAAATGTCAGCTCCATTAACGCCTTCAAAGAGACCACATGATGAGAACCCTACAGAGCCAAATGGGAAAGGGAAGCTGCAAAAGTCTGAAAATCAATCTTCTAAACTCTCCTCTGGCAATGCTGTTTTCAGGGTACTGTGCCCAGTGTCCAAACTTGATAGTATCACTGGTGATGGTGGCTCTTTTATATCACAAATTTGTCAAGAGACTCTTGTAAAGGTCAGAGTTGAGGAAACTGTCCCCGGATGTGATGAAAGAGTTATTATTGTGGGTTCTGATAGAGATAATGATGTTGATACTGAGCATAGCAAGGAGGATGGCGTTGAAGGGGAAAATGTGGATGAAAAGCATGATGATACTAAGGATTCAAAAGAGGATGATGAAAATAAGGAATCTGTTCCTAATGAAGATTCGAAATCTGACAACTTAAGTCCGTCTGTGCAGAAAGCTCTGCAACTTGTGTTTGAGAGAATAATTGAAGGGGAAACAGAGACTGATGGAGGGGATGAACAAAGTGACAAGTCTTTGACATTTGTTTGTAGATTACTAGTCCTTTCGACTCAAGTGGGATGCCTTTTGGGAAAGGGTGGTAGTGTGGTCAAACAAATGTCGTCTGAAAGTGGGGCACAAATCCGGATCCTTCCTAGAGATAAACTTCCACTATGTGCAACAGCTTCCGATGAACTAGTTCAGGTAAGACTGAATGACACTATTGTTATTTATACTATCATCCATACCCATGAAAATAGCTCATATTTCAGTGATGATATGAATAACTACTGGGTTTCTACTACTGGGCATTTGATATAATCAGCATGGCTGTCAAAATTCATAAGCAATTAAACATTGCAGATGAAATATTTTAGCATTGGGTGTCATTATTTTGCTGTCAATGCCTAGTGGACTTGGAATACCCAAGAGAACAACTAAAAAAGAAATATTGAAAAATGCTGTCTTGGAGCTTGGCAATAATTGTGCATCACTGTAGGATTTGGTTCATGTTTTTTATGTTGATGATTTTGATGCATAAAGTTCTGTACGGACATCATATATCATAATTCTGCTGCAGATTACAGGGGAAGTTGATGCAGTTAGGAAAGCTCTTGAATCTGTTTCTCAGCAGCTTTTGGAGAATCTACCTCGCGATATTGACTCTTCCCTGTCCAACACTTCAGGGCCATCATCTCTTTCAATTGGTCAATCTCTTCCTAGACCAGAAGTATATCCCCCACCCAACCGTTCTCAAGGAGCACCATATAGTGATCAGCTTGGCGACGTTGCAGATTCACATCCTGCTGCTCATCCACTAATACCCAAATTCCATGGAAGTGGTAGGATGAAGCCTTCACAGGAAGTCCTAACTTTCCGCTTATTGTGCCATGAAGAGAGAGTAGGAGGTGTAATTGGAAAAGGAGGATCCATAATAAAGACACTTAAGCAAGAAACAGGCTGTGAAATCAAAGTTATGGAAGGCGTGCCTGACTCAGAGGACCGTCTTATTATTGTATCTGGTCCTGCGGTATGGTTTTAACATTTTCTTCTTCTTGGACACATGAGCTGTTTGTACACACAAAGACATAAAGAGACACACACGTACTCACAAACACAAGATAAGCTGTTTAACAAGTTAACTATTGCAGCACCCAGATGATAGGATATCACCTGTCCAAGATGCCGTTCTTCGTGTCCAGAGTAGAATATTCAGGGCTGCACCTAATAGCAAGGAACAATCCATGATGGCGAGGCTTCTTGTTTCCTCTAATCAAATTGGTTGTCTCCTTGGCAAGGGTGGTGCCATCATTGCCGAAATGAGAAAGTTATCTCGGGCGCATATCCGTATAATGGGGAAGGATCAAATTCCAAAATGTGCTCCAGATGATGAAGAACTTGTTCAGGTGTGTATTCCTTAGTGCATGCGCGGTTCTTTGAGTTTCAAGAGGTTGGACATTTCTCTATCTGGGGTATCATAATGTGAAGTTGCTGCTTTCGTGTTCTGGGTTTAATTATGGTGAACTTTATGTGGATTTTTCATGTTTCTATTAATATGCCAGTTGGTGTACTATCTTTGCTTGTATGTAAGTGTTCTTCGTTGTGCCATATTTAGCAATCTTAACATTTTTACTCACTGTGCTTGTTGCTGCAATGTTCCTTTTTTGACAGATAAATGGGGAATTCGAAGCCGTTAAAGATGCTCTTCTCCAGATCACCACTAGGTTGCGGCATCACTATTTCCGTGATGCATTTCCTTCTATAAATTATCCTCCAAATCCCGCGTATTTGGATCAACCTCCGTTTCAATCATATATGAGGAGGGACTTCTCACCTCCAGGAATGCATTCTAATTTAGGCATGCCATTTCACAAGTTTGATGCTGTTGGTGGCCCTCCTCCACATGGTGTATTTCATCCTCATGATGACCGTGCTCCTTTTATGCACAATATTCATAGGTTAGGTGGGCCACCGCATTTATCTGAAAGAAGACCTTGGGGTCCTCAGGTATTTAGTTGTTGTATGGCCTTTTTACTCTACAGTTATTTATCTTTTCCCACATTTTTTAATTTTTGTTGAAAATTATCTCTGTTGCTTCAAAGTTTTGCATCATATGTTTGTTGTTTCTTGAGATGACCTTGTTAATTATGTGTGGCAAAATGATGTGAACTGTATGATAATTTGAAATGGGTGAAGCAAATTGTGCATAGTTTGAGTATAAGAAAACTGATATTGAAGAAGCAAATTGCACAACAACCTCTATGTACTAAAGAGAAGAAAAAACAGAAAAGGACAGTTGATTTATGTTGCTGATTTACTTTTCTATCCTGAACTGATCCACAGGGACATCTTGAGGGTGGTGGTCCACTAGGCTTGCCGAACTTTGCTCCACAAAGAAGAATTCCAGGATTTGGAGGAAGCCAGCCAGCTATAATAACGAACACCACTGTTGAAGTTGTTGTCCCTAGTTCCCTTGTTCCTGTAATAAATGGAGAAGATGGTGAATGCTTGAAGCAAATACGTCAGGTACATTCTTGATGTTACGACATTGACATAAAAGAACCATGGAGAATAACGTATATTAAATAAAGGGCTGTGGGGATACTTCGAAATGGAATGATAAAAATGAGCATGCTTTGCTTTTTAGTTATAAAATAAAGTTAATGGCTATGAATCCTGTAAGCATGTGGTAGTGTATGTCTGCTCGGCTAAGTTTTGCGCCCACGTGATTGAAGTTAGCTCATAATCGTCCTTCACCATTTCTCCTAATTCCATAAAAATTGCCTTTTCATCATGTTAGTGGGGAATGCTTTGGGTTCATAGTCTATCTAGAATGGGCATGAAGAAATGACTTGTCATGATAGTGTAGCTGATGCAGAACCAAGATGGTGTCATAGAATAGATAGAGAAATGGAGAAACAAGGGAAGTGACTTTGAGAAAGAAAAAGGAACGAGAGAAAATAGAAAAGGGGAGGCCAGGGTTTCAATATACTCAAATAATTATGTTCGAGTTTCATTCCTATGTTACATTAAGGTCTATTTATATGATACAGCATCCAAATCCAAAAAGAAAGTTGGGAAACCATAATAGTAATAAGAATCAAACTCTCAAATCTAATGTAATACAAATTACCAATATTTAAATAAAATATGAAATCCCAAATGACATAATTAAACTCTAATGAAATGTCTCCATAACCTTTTGTTTATTAGTAATCTTTTTTCTTTAATAATGCAAGTTCATACAAGTTAATACCTCTGCTTGAGGTGTTATTGCAGTCCAGTTATGCTTAGGGCTGGAGCTGCTATGATCATTTTCACCCAGTTGTTTATAGGAGCTGTCTAATGCATCAGAGGAAAAAGAAATAAATTGAGCTGTTTTACAATTTGCCAGTTAAAATAAAAAAAAAACATAAAATCCGATCCTTGGTTTTCTGTGTTTGGTGCCTGTTCCCAATTCTCTCTTTCTCTCTATTTGCATCTGTTCATATATTTTCATCTTTTGCCTTGTTTGGGCGCCATTGCATTTTTCAGCGAGCTTCATTGAAAGTATTTAAAGGTGTGATATGGATAGAGCTCATATTTTGTTGGTTCCTAGTTAGTTTGCTTAAAAGAGAATATTTTGTTCTATGAAGGCTACCAAAGAAAGAGCATGTGTGTGTTGGTTTTACTTGCTTGATAAAATCAAATTCATAATTTGGTTGGAAGTGTATGTATATAACATATATTTTGATTATGTTCAATGTTTCTACAATTTCTGTTAGTAACAACATGCTTTGACACATAGCATTATCACTTCTAACATGACCAACACTGTTCCAGATTTCGGATGCAAAAGTTACCATTACGGAGCCTAAGCCCGGAGCACTTGAAACTGTGATCATAATATCTGGAACACCTGAACAAACTCATGCTGCGCAGAGTCTTATTCAAGCATTTGTGATGAGTGAGACTGATGACTCTTCTTGATTTATGTTAGAAGGATCCCTTTTGGTGCCCCTGAAAGTTTAAGAAAAGATTGCCTTCCATATACCAAATATGGGACAATGAGGTTGTAGTAAATTGCGAGGAAGTTCTAATATCACATTCTAACCTGTTTTGTGTATCTGTGCATGTGTGAAACTTTTATACCCCCCTCCCCCACCATTTTTTTAGAAGGAAAGAAAACAAAATTCAAAACCTATTACAACTTGGTCTTCCATTCATTTGTCGCACAAAGAAGCTTCTGCTATTTATTTTCTAGTACATGCTTGAATATGAACAATCCCTTTCATTTTGATTTGGCAAACATCGTTATTGTGTCTTGAAGTAAAATGTCCAGGTCGGAAGCAATGATAAGGAACCAAAGCCATTGATAGATCACTCGCAAAACAAACTTTTGTAACATAGATGTCAAGCTTTATCTACAACATTTATCTTAATGACATAGATGTCTAGTTTCGCGAAAACTTTCATCCACAACTATTAACCATCTTTTTGGAGGTAATCGGCAATCTTAATAGAGAATTAGTGGGAGTTTTGAGTTTGTTTTCATGTTTTGCTAATTTATTTTCTTGTGTTAAAATTGTTGGATATGCACAAGGTTGTTGGTTTATTTATACAAAGAGGTTGTTTATTTATTTATTTGGAATGACTATTGCAATTATTCCAAATCTTCATTTCCCCTATATTTACTGAACACATAAAAATAAAACAAAAATTACGCGGATTCCACTTCAAAATTCGTAATCATACTTTCAAAATTGGGAACGGGATAAACTAGAGAGAGTAATTGATCTGATTCCAATTCCTTAATTCCCCTATTAATAAGTTCCTCGATTTATGGCTTTCTTCATTCGTGGTAAGTAAACATGTAAGTTGAGTGTGGGTTATCGCTTGTTACACTAAGCTGTATTGTTTGTTCATTATACCTGAGTAACCTGTTGGTATATCAGTGGCATTTTTGGGATTTGTCTGACTAATAAGTATACTCTTTTATTGGTCATATGTGTTGTTCATATTTGACAGACTTGTTTTAGAAACTTCGGTTATGGTATACCACCATATGTTCTATTATGTGGTGGGCCGTTCTTCAGTTATTGGGCTGGCTGCTAAAATATTTTTGTTGCAAAATAGGTCCTCTCTCTAACGGCCGCACCATATAAGCTATCCCCATTGTAGCAATGTAAATACTGAACAGTGAGGAATACCATACTACTGTTGCAGTGACATATTATTCGGAATGGTTAATGCTTCACAGATTAGTATCTTGTATTATATGGAGATCATTATGGGACTTGCAGACTTTTTATTCCACTCTCGACTTAGGTGCCTTAGGCTGGCGCTGCCACAACTCCAGGTTGGGCCAGACAAAACGTGGTATTTCTGTGTTGACAAGATAGTACACCAACCAAGTTGCTGCTGGTGGAATCTATGTATACTGTTGTTGTAAATTTGTAATCGTCAGTGCTCGAGTAGGTAGGTTTCTATATGCATCTATCTGGTAGTATTTCTCTCTTCCACCTTCTCTTTCTCTTGGATTTTTATTTTCTTCTTATATTCATTTCCTTTTTCGTTTGTTGAGAAATTACATTGTAACCTTGACCAAGTTTGATAGCTTCAAACTTTAGGAGGAATTTAACAATACAAACTTAAGAAGACTAGGGTTTTTGGGAAATAAGTTAACTAATCACACACTACTCAAACCCTATATTAAAAGCTATATATAGTAAAGCACTACTATTGCTCAGTTTGGAAGGGCTTGTACTTCTTGACATCTGTTGCCAGACCTTGAATTGCTGCAGCAGCTGAAACAAGTGATATTACCAAGCAAACCCAGCTCAAAATCTTCATCCAAGTCCATGTGAAGGAGAACCTGGGCATTTTAGTCCTTGCAATGTACATCTCTATTGGGAAGTAGACTGTCAATGGCCAGAAGGAGGCTGCTCCAAGCAAACCCAAGAAGTCGTTAAAGAAGGGGAACAACATGGCTAAGATTGCTGTCATCACCACATATGCAGTCCTCCACACCAATCTGAAGGAGTTGAAACAGTATGCCCCATGAAACGGAAGGTTCACGGCGTGCTCGCTGTTTATGAACTTGCTTTCGGGCCAGCGTTTGGCGCACTGGCTTTCGACAAACCCGAATATGGGCTGGCAGAAGACCTGATCACCAATCATCATGCATTGCTCGTATCAGTATAGAAAAATAAAGATTATATGTTATTTGTACTATTTAGCGTTGACTTACAATATGTCAAATTTATAAGGTGTGCGGCTAATAAAATGAAGGCTAAATTACCTGGTAGGCGCCGATTAGGTGAATGGCGATGCAGATGTTGGCAAGATCAACTAACCAAAAGGGTTCATAGAATCCGAAACCGGTGAGGAAATTTCCAGGTGCATCGTTCCCAAATGCTGCATAGCCAACACAACCACAAAGGACATAGAACACTGTGGTGGTTGCAATGCCGATACTAGTTGCCCTCTTCATGGCTTTGTTCTCTGCCGGGGGTGATTTCAATGTGTCCTGCAATTACTAGTCCTAGTTAATTATGGCTTATCTTAATTCCTAGAAGCAGTGATTTCTATTAAGTCATAGTTAATACAATAAGCACACATTAACAACTGTCACACAATTTTTCTTTAGTTGAAGCGAATATTTGGATACTTAGGCTTTCGAACCTCAGCATATGTGAATAAAAATGAAAAAGCTCAACCACCTAAACTATACCCTACTGATTGGTATATGTTCATGATAATGTTTTATAAAATATGACGCATTCTCCACGAAAACATTCCTGTCATACCAAAACCAATCAAATAAAAAAAGAAAAGAAACAAAACAAAAAGAAGACATGATGTTCAATCTTTTTAAAAAATACTTTTTTTTTCTGGTTTAGAATTCATGTCCAACTTTAAGATGCCGAGTTCCTGACTGATAAAGGGACAACTCTGAGATTATTCATAGAAGAAAGATCTGACAATGACCTGCTAATAGTTGCATGATAAGAAGAAAAAGGATGGACGACAAGAAAAGTAGAAAGAATTGTTTTTTTAAAGGCCAACTTATTCGGTGCCTCGAATTTTGCTTTTGCGGTCCACCTTTGATGGTCCTCTAAGAATCTTTCTGAAGTGGGCTGTTCGGTAAAATAGTATAATTAAAAACCTATGTGACATATATATATATATATATATATATATATATATATATATATATATATATATATATATATATATAACAAATGAAATGAAAAATAAACACTTAAAACATGCTTTTCACTTCTCAATCGAAATTAAGGGGGAATAAAAACCTAATGGGATTTGTTAAATTAATTTTTATCTTTATTTTTTTTACTAGAATGTAAGCTTTGACAATATATTTCGTGATTTGAAAACAAAATTTTGTGAAACTTTTACTATATTTGTCTTTTTGTTATAATGGAAGAGTCGAGTTCTATCGGACCACTTCCCTTTCCAGTCACTTCTTTGCTTTTTTAGGTTCTTATCACGACAGTATAAGAACATGGGCATCCACATCTACATTTTTTTTATGGGTAAACTAAGGTAAAAAATTCAAAATCTAATATGCTTTGAACTAGGTAAGACTGTATCATAATCGAGATCGAGTCAAGATATGAGTTGAGATGAGGTTGAAATCAAGGTATGAAATTTCAACCTACTTCTCGACTCATACACTGACCCTATCATGATCCTTCTAAGTTCAACACAAGTAAGTTTCTTATTTTCTTAGATTAACTTTCAATACGTCTATGTGAACACTTTATTTTATGAACTCTCATGAAATATAACAAATTAAAGATTTTAGAACCTACCTCTTTGTTTTGTGGTGCAATAATTTGTTCGTTTATATATATATTTTTTTATATAAGCTCTATAATACATATATGCGACACCTTATTGCTTCGAAAACTAGCAAGCTATGTCATGCCGACATTTAACATTTAATATGGCACACATATTAAAGTTGCAGCAGGTTTGGATATGGAGCCAAAATATTATGTTCAGATTTTGTGTTCAAGACAAAATAAACATGCTGCATGCATGTGAACCCCTCCTATATAGAAGACACATACACACGCCCTAGCAGGCCTCGTGTTTTTATTGTTTTGTTTGTTTGCTTTGCCCTTCAGGCAAATTGCCTGGGCAGGATGAATTTTATACATAAAGTAAGTTTTCTTTTTATATTATGAAGGCTATACACACATTTTGAACACATGAACACTCATCACATAATATGAAAGTTGATGTGACTTATAATATTATTTATGGTATAGTCTCGCAGTATAAATCGTTTACATATTATAATATAAGTGAATATTCTTAAAAGCGTGAAGTACCAACCATGTCTCGTTCACTCATATTAGAATATGTTAATGTAATATATTATCATGTGACCCTTTTCCCGTCCCGATATTATGATATTTATTTTTGTGTGGCGTACATATATAGACACAGATTAATATATTAATAAGAAGATTAAGGTAGGTAAAAGAGAGTTGCCTGTATTTCCACAAGCACGGTAGAATAAGCATAAGCAAAGGCAATGTCTCCAATGGCTTGGAATGTCTTCCAAACTTTCTCCGAGGCTGACACATCTATCCCAACTGTAGCTCCAGTTAAGGTTGTCCTTGCATGTGGTCCAGCTTCATTGTCCATAAAATAATTTATCAATCCATCAGCCTACCTTCTATATTAGCCACAAATTATTGAAACCAGATAGACAAGGTTCTTTGGAACCTATACAAAATCATCATCTCAATAATTTAAAGTTGCAATTTAATTACCTATAACTTTGGCCACGGAGAGGCCAAGGCCTATGGAAGAATATGCAAAGGACATGACGGCTGCGAGGATTGAGAGCCATGAGAGCTTATGGAAGTTTGGGATTTGGCTGAGCAAGATTTGGATGCAAGCAAAGATGATCATAAATGGGTTATTTGATGTGCGACACTTCACATGATGTCCATGTTTATGAAAACAATTCGACCTCTTCACCGCCCTGCATGAAAGTTTACAAAAACGTTAAAGCTATAAATTCACCCAACAAAAACAAATAATAATAAAGAAACACACACTGAAAGTTATTGTATTATTTAAATACAAAAGAATATTTATTGTATTTGTTATATTGACACATCATTTGACACGAGTAAATAACAAGATAGATATATATACTGACATGTCATTTAGTGAACAAATATATTACTGATATATGTATTTATTTTTAACAAATAAGATCCAGATATGTATAGTAATATATCATTTGACGAGTAAATTACGAGATAAATACGTATACTAAGACGTAATTTGATGTAAAAACATGTTATTGACACATCATTTAGTGAACGAATACATGGAATCTAGTTTTAATACGAAAAATTTAAATATAGAAACAGAATTTCCCTATCATGAAAACACTAAGTCAAAAAGGGAGAGTCATTATGTTGCAGATAGGAGCCGCTACTTACACCATACTGATGGAGGCAGTAATTGTGTAACCGATAGTAACACCAATGAGATTTCCATACTGAGCCAGTCCACAAAGCTGCACTTTTCTGCCTCCTGCACAAAACCAAACAAAAACCCAAGATTACGTGACCATTAATATCACACCAACCTTCCCCAAAAAAAAAAACCTTCCACAATTTCCAAAATAATAAATTATAATAATTATACGACAGGATAATGCTACCTAGATTGGCTCGTACAACATCCATGTAGGTGTAGTTTCTCTTGCCGTGGACAGGGTCAGGGGACCTGTAACAATCGGCAAGGAGGGTGGAGGTGAAGTAGGTGATGAAGGAGAAGGCCATGAGAACAGCTGGCCCTGCAACCCAACCTAGCTGAGCTATGGCCCATGCCAGAGATAGCACCCCAGACCCAATCACAGCCGTTATGATATGTGCACTGGCAGTCACCCATGTCCCTTCACAAGTTCACAAACCAAAGTCATTCGGACGAGTTTCTGAGTACAAGTCTTAATATCTTATAAACAAGACCATAAATATATATTTCATATCAAGAAGTCAGACGAGATTCTGAGTTCATAACTCATAAACAACACTGTTGCTTTCTTACCAGTTCTTTTGGGACGACCGTCGTCGTCCAGATTCTTGCGAAAATCTCCGTTTTCAACAATTGCTGGGTTGTGTTCCATGTACATGCTACTCTTCTGAAACTGCCCTGTCATCTTTCTCTCTCTCTCTCTCTCTCTCTCTCTCTCTCTCTCCTGGTTTTTCTCTGAGTTTGGTTTTAGGCAACTAGAGAGAAATGGTACTTCACCACTTAAAAAGGGTTTGGTGCTTGGAGTTATAGAAAGAGATGGGTGGGGAGGAGATAATATTTGAATCAGTGAAAAAGTAGGGGGGTGGTGGGGCATAAAAAAGGTGATTGGGGGGTAAAATGTAGGGTGAGGACCAAAGTCAAAACCAAAGACTTGTGCAAAGCAAGTGTAGTCAAAATGGTAGGGCAGGGAAATTGAGCCATTTATGAACAAGATACTACTTTTAAAATTAATTTAAAAAAACACATAAATGGCTATAATAATAGGCTTGGGAGCCTAAGCCATAGCTAATGGTTCGTTGGGTTGGAATTATTGGTAGGGTTTAATGTGCTTTATATGCACCATGGATGGTGGTAGGCTTAATTGGGTATTTTGGGAACCCTAGGCCCCCACCCTGGGTGGTGTTTTTGGATTTGGTCCATCCATTTGGAGAGAGAGTTTTAATGGCTTCCATTGATTGTGGATTTTGAAAGTAGTGAGTGAAAATCTCTCTGTCTCTTTCTCCTTCTGTACATTATGCACAATGATAGTCTATTATCTCCACACTTGTGCTTTGGCGGTCCCTCTTGAGCGACTTGGGTTGGTCTCAGAGAGTCCACCGTTCTCCATCAACACTTTGAAAATAACACGGAATGTTACTTGCACATGCTTTCCTTTTCTGGTTTTGTATTTGTATTTCATTGACCTCCATTGAATTGTTATGATTATATCAAATGCTGCCATGGCCTGGGGCTGCTGACTGCTCTCATCATATATCTATCTTCTAATAGGTTATCAATCTATCTGGCCCACAAATTGAAGCAATAAGTTAGAACTTGGGATTGATGATGAATTATTAACGTATCAGATTTGTCAAGTTGGAAAATACATCAAATGAAAAACTTCTCAAATTAGGACTTAGGACTTGTTCGGGAGTGTTTCGGTAGGAATTACCGTTCATAAACACTTTTGGAAGAAGTGCTTTTGTTAGAAGCACAATTTTTTTTAATACTAAAATTCCAGTGATTTCTTTAAAAGCATTTCGATGTTGTAGTAGGTGCATATATAAAGTATTGTTCTTTTAATTTTACAAACACTTTTAGTTATTCTAAAAACACTATCAAGCATGTAACGGTGTAGTGCTCAAGTAATTAAGAGCAGTTGATTATGATCTCTCTACCTTATAAGTGGCTATTTTAAAAAGGGGAATTCGAGATCCAGTGTTTGAATCCCCTCATCTTATGATATTGCTTGTTAAAAATAAGGCCAATATTAATCATACCCTTAAATAATTATTTAGATTGATATATGATAAATGATATAAAAAAAACATTTGATAACTTATACGTGGGCAATGAGAATATATATTGATTAATGTCGGGTATGAAGGTTTGGAAAGGTTAGATATTGATTTATCCATCGATTCTCTTTTCTTTTCATTTAGTTGGTTGGTCAAATATATGTTAATAAAGAATTAGCATTGTGTGGAAAGTAGATTCTCATTTTCATCCATCCTTGGAAGACCATTAGCAGAGAATGTGCATGTTTTTTTCCATTATTGTTGGTGCATGAGGTAAACAACATTGTACTTTTTCTAAAGGAACTACTGTTTATCGGGAAAACAGGTGCTAAACGGAAGTTTCCTTGTCAGCCATATGCTTTTTTGGCATGGATGACATTTTAAAACACACGTCTTTGTTCTCACAATGAATTATGAAATTTTTTAAAATTTCTCCTTCGACTTTTCAGAATGCCATATTCTCATAGATATCGCTAATTGCAGAGCAAAGTACGTATAGCAATACTGGAAATTAGAGTCTAAACTGATATCTAAGATGAAAATCCTAGTCCCTTCTCTCCTAAAAAACACTCTACAACCGTTTTTACTTTGAGGGGGAGGAAGTCAATGTTCTTCCTCCCCTCTCCCCTCCTCTCTTCCTCCCTTTTCCCCTTCTCCTCTTTGCTAAAATATGAATATGGGTTTGAATATGTTAGGTTCTTATTTTATTCTTCTCCATAATGAGGTATATATAAGAGTTTACATGAGTGCTTTACAATGAATTAGATATAGTAAAAGATTAGGAAAATATCTCCTAATTATACAATGATTTGACAACTATATAAAAATAGGAAAGTAAATCCCTTAATTAATCAAGGAAATAAATATCCTTGATTAATTAGGAGACTCACTTCAACACTCCTCCTCAAGTTGGTGTATATACGTCACAAATGCCCAACTTGGTAAGTGAGTCATGAAATTTGTAGCACCGAGTCGATAATCCATGCGGATTTTTGAGAGGACATATGAAAAATAGAACCTTTGGTGGTGTTGATATAAGCACAAGTCCGAGTAGCCGGGTCAGTAGGATTGACCGCATGCTTCTGTGAGTCTGCAATAAGGGGAGAATCGTAGGGATTCCTGACATCGCAGCGGAAATAAGATGTAATATGAGAATATGAGGGATTTTGATTTGAGGAATTTGATTTGAGGAATTTTGATGTATTAATTTGATGTAGGAATTAGATTTGAGAGGTATGTGAATAAGATTTGAGGAATTTGATTTGAGTATGAGAAATTTGAGATAAGGCATTTGAGGACTTAGATTTGAGGGATTTGATTTGAGTATGAGAAATTTGAGATAAGGCCATTGAGGACTTTAGATTTGAGGGATTTGGATTTGGGTTTGCGATTCAAGAAAATTCGATACGATACGAGGAATACGATATGAGGAATGTAAAGAACACAGAAACCCTGTGAATTCGGTTAAAGGACACAGAAACTGTGTGAACACGACTAAGAACACAGAAACCCTATGAACACGGCTAAAGGACACAGAAACCCTGTGAACACGGCTAAGGACACAGAAATCCTGTGAACAAAGCTAAAGGACACAGAAGCTCTGTGAACACGGCTTAAGAACATAGAAACTTCTCTTCAATTCCCTTCTCCCCCTGAAGAGAAGGGTATGTCGGAGTCAAGAAAGAGGCAAAATCTCCATGAGAAAGAGAAACATATCCTTTTTCACCCCCCTTCCCCCCTGGAAGAGGAGGTGAGGAGAAATTTTGATATGAGAATTTAGAGACAACCGAGGATCAATTGCTCTGATACCATGCTAAAATATGAATATGAGTTTGAATATGTTAGGTTCTTATTTTATTCTTCTCCATAAGGAGGTATATATAAGAGTTTACATGAGTGCTTTACAATGAATTAGATATAGTAAAGGATTAGGAAAGTATCTCTCCTAATTATACAATGATTTGACAACTATATAAAAATAGGAAAGTAAATCCCTTAATTAATCAAGGAAATAAATCTTCTTGATTAATTAGGAGACTCACTTCAACACTCTTTTCCAAAATTTTCAGAGACATAAGGTTTCCCCTATTTGTCTTCGTTTTGTAATGATTTTCCTCCACTCATCACAGGCGAATATGTCTCGACGTTGAATTTTCACATGTGTTTCAGTATTAGATCTCTACCATAATCTTTTTTGCGGTTTCTTCATGTTTGGAATAAGTCGCATATGCTCTTTGGGTTTTCTGTGTAGTTTTCACCTCTTTTTTTGTGAGAGTTTTTCAACTCTCCTTCTTGAGAGCTTTCCACCTCTCATTTGTGAGAATTTTATTTGTATTGTTATGACTTGGTTTTTTCAAGCTTGATCTATTTTTTGTTGTTCTAAGTTTGCACTCTTAGTTAGAATGCTTATGTTAGAGTTTCTTTGATCTTGCGTGATCGTTAGTGGATGAGCCTCATATTGTCTAAATTTTGATGTTAGATCACTCCGTTATTGTAATAGCCCTTTATGGCTAGTTTGTATCGGCTTTTCGTGGCTAGTGGTTTTTTTGGTTGAATAATGAATGCAATCCCAAAATTTATCAACAAAAAAAAATGATCTGATCTCATCTACAAGAAGGAGGATTTAAACTTCAGTGCAAGGAATGGACACTGCCCTAGCGAATTGGTCAGACCCACATCTATGAAGAGCAAAGTATTAATTGGACATAAATTTCATAGTATATTAAAAATCTAGTTCATCCGCACAACATTATCCCTTTCAAGCATAAAATAAATCTCATCGATGGATATGTTGTACTTTTATTTATTTATAGAAATTCTAGGATTGCATTCATAATTCAGCCAAAAAAACCACTAGCCACAAAAGGTCATTACAATAACAGAGCAATCTAACATCAAAATTAAGACAATATGGGGCTCCTCCATTAACGATCATGCAAGATCGAAGATACTCTGACATAGGATCCCAGCTATGAGTGCAAACTCATAACAATCAAAAAGAGATAAAGCTTGAAAGAACCAAGTCATAGCAATACAAATAAAAAAAACTCTCACAAAGGAGAGGTGAAAAGCTCTCACAAAGGAGAGATGAAAAACTCTTACAAAATAAGAGGTGAAAACTACACAGAAAACTCAAAGAGTCTTTGCGACTTATTCCAAACATGAAAAAATTGCAAAATAGATGGTGGTAGATCCAACGCCGAGACGCATCCACATGTGATGAGTGGAGGAAAATCGTAACAAAAAATAAGAAAAAATGGTAAATCTTCTGTCTCTAAAAACGGAGGAAGGGAGGAGAGGGGAGGAAGAACAGTGGCTTCCTCCCTTCTCAAAGTGAAAATGGCTCTAGAGTGTTTTTTGGGAGAAAGAAGATTAGGGTTTTCTGGATATGTTGACATTGATTGTTTTATATTTTTGCTAGTACCGAATGCACAAATGGTATTTATCTGGCAGATATGCAAAGAAAATGCCGTCTTCAGACTCCATATTAATTATAAGAAACAAAATGTATGCGTGGGATTTTGTAAACCATTAATGCCTAAACATTGTAACATATATATATTTTTGGCATGCAGATAAGGATGGCATATTTGTTGCCGACCTTGAGTGACCGATAAGTGCAAAAGTGTAATAATTTTATAGTAAATTTGGTTTATCCCTTTCAAATTGAATTTTTCTTATTTGTAACTCATTACGTTTTGTTCTTATTAATAAAATTCAATTTTTATAAATAAAAATCTATGACTAGGATCTAATTGATCAAGTTACCTTATTAAGTTTAATATCTGATTTATTACAATTTTTAGATTCCCAAAATACCCCTATTTACAATTCATTGTGCTATGTGGTGGTGTTTTAATTTTTCATTCCCCAATTTATTGTGGTGATTCCCTCCATAATTTTTGTCTACAATTAATTATCTGTTTTAATTATGAGGCTGATTTCCATATACCTATTATTTTTAATTATGAGGTAGATTTCCAAAACATGATATGTAGGTAAATTATTTTTTGCATGTATCACCATAATTTTCCAATAGACAATTACCTAATCAATATTCTTTTAGACAAAAAGATTAATTTGTATGTAGGTACATATTATCATTGTTTAGCTATAATATTACATAGGTGACTAATTAGGTATGTATTACATTATTATTTAGGTATTCATTGATTTCTTTTTTGTCAAAACGTTTCAATATTAAATAGGTGACTAATTAAAAAGAATTAAATATAAATGCTAAACATAAGGATTTGACAAGTAAGGTAGATGCCATAGTGTGTAAATATTTTGTAATATTAGGACAACTATTAACCTATCTTCAAATGTGGGTTTTTGATAATAGGTTTTTTTTTGGGTGAGAAATCCTAGGATTGTATTCATAATTTAGTCAAAAAAGTCACTAGCCACAAAGGGTCATTACAAAAACGGAGTGATCTAGCATCAAAATTAAGACAATCTGGTGCGGCTCCACTAACGATCATGCAGAATCAAAGAAATTCCAATATAAGCATCCCAACTAAGATTGCAATCTCAGAATAATAAAAAAGAAATAAAGCTTGAAAAAAACAAGTCATAACAATACAAATAAAGCTTTCACAAAGGAGAGATGAAAAACTCTCACAAGGGAGAGATGAAAAACTCTCATAAAGGAAAGATGAGAAATTGCAAAATGGATGGTGGTAGAGATAGACGCCGAAACGCATGTGAAAATTCGACGCCAAGACGTAGCAGCCTATGATGGTTGGAGAAAAATCCAAATCTATGTCTAAAATAGTTTTAAAATAGATAAATTTATATCTAAAATGTAAGAATTACAAGGACGTATCTCGTAATTAACAATCCAAATCTTGTCAACTTGTAATAACCTTCCCATTTCCAACATCTCTTAGAAAAGCTAGTTGGGGTTTATCCAATAGTAAATTTGAAAGAAAAATTATTGCGATTATCTAATGCACATAAACTCAAGCTTTGAATCTGACACCCATTATTATGGGCATTTCATATGCATCTACAACGAAAGTTAAGGAGATTCCAAGATTCAGATCTCTATTCAACATATTTACCGTGAAACTAATATATGGTAGTATGTTTACTTGCCAATAAGGGTCATTCTTCTACTAACACTATTATATTTTTTTATATAATTTTTATGTGAATATTGGTTATAGAGATAATTTTGATTTGTATGGTTGTAAAATATATCGTGGATTTTCTTTGTAAACATTTTTCCTTTAAAAAAGTGCACATAATTAACAATGTAGTATTGTGAAACTTACGCATATTTGTAACAATGTGTACAATCATTAATATCATTGTTGAGTTTAAGGTTCATTGTTTAGGGTAAGACATATATATAAAAACAATTGTGCTAGTATTATAATTTGGATGAACTTGTAATTCATGCCAGGTAGTATACCATGTACACATATATAGGAAAATATTATGTGATGTGTAGCTAAAACATAATTGTCGCATAAGGCCAACAAAACCACTACTATGTTGTTTTTAATTTTTAATTTATTTAAATAATCATGTTTTGGACTATGTAATATGGTTTCTATTTTGGTCCTTTCAAGTCATCTAAAATAATTTGGGAAGTTTGGTAAGAGTCCTCATTCCTTGCTTCCAAGTCATTACCTTCAATCATATTTTTTGTGAAAGCAAATTTCATAGCGGATGCGTTGGTGGCTATTGGTCATTAGATTCCCTTAAGGCATTCTACTGCATCAAGAGCTGCCAAATGGGATTCCTTAGCTGGATTCCAAGCCTCTGCCAAATGGGATTCTAGAAACCCAAGTTGTTCAATTGTCCCAAAAATTCAATAAATTTTCTAATTTAAGTGGGCAGTGAAGAAAGAATCAAGGAATTACCATTAAGCCAATTCAAATTTTCTCTTTTTTTAAAAGGAAAATTTGGTATGTTATGCCTTTTGGTCTGCCAATTCATATTTGAGTTTTAGATTTGTGAAAGTTTTGCAACTTGAAGTCAGAGACGTGCCTCTCTATACTTTACTAAGGAGATTGTCATATTTGAGGGGAAATCGGGTATTAGACTAAAAGGATACAGTGCAAAGGGCTGAGTTTTTTTTAAAATACAATTATTGTGACATGGATTGATCAAATTCATTAAATTAATTAAATGGTTAAGATCTTTTTAAATGCATGTAAATGCGGAGGCTCAGAATCCTCCTTAGCTATTGGTCGCCCTCGTGGCTTTGTGTTGTAATTTTCCTTTCCTTATCAAAAAAAGCTTTTTCAATTTTCAGGTTTTAATTTTTAATTTCATAGTTTTCATTTTAAAAAAAATTGAAAACAAGAAACTTGTTCGATAGCAAATTTTAGTTTTTAAAAAACAGAAAAATGTTTAAAAGCTTTTTGGTAACGGAGTCTGATTTTATGTGGAATTTGGAATTTGAAATTTTTTGGAATATAATGAAAGTGCATGTTACAAAGAGTACACAATATTTTTCAGTGAATATTTTGGAGTTAGGATGAGTTTTTGGTGAATTTTAGATCTGAAGGTCCTGAGACTCAGACTTGGTCCCCGGCTGAAAGCAAGAGCCGAGTGGTCGCGTCCAAGTCAGGGGGTCCCAAATACCGAGTTTTGGTAACTGGAGCGCAATGTTGTGAGACGATATAAAATTGATGAATGAGAAATGAGGGGGAAAAAAGGAAACACTTAGAAGGTTTTTTTTTTTTAAAGGGAGATTTTGAAAACAAAAAACTAAATATATTAATTAAATGGTTATTGGGTCCTTAGTATGTCAATTAATTATTTTCAAATAATTAATGTTAAAACTAAAAGAAGTCACAATTAGTTTGTATCCGGTATGCAACCATAAATACCTCTTTGGAATTTGTTTAGGACTCAAATTTGAAACCCTCACATGTTTACTTACTAGTGGCAATAGTAGGCAAGGTCTTAAATATCGGTTGTATCGGAAATATCGGTAGGCCAAAAACACGGAAATTTCGATGGAAATATCGGGATATTATCGATATCGATAAAAATTGAATAAAAACCATGGAAATTGTAAGAAAAACTTGGAAATTTTTATTGAAACTTTGTAGGATGTTTATTTAGGCAATTATCTATTAGTTTATCATAAAAATTGGAAGGAAATGAATTACATGATGGATTTAACTTATTTAAGTTGATTATATAGCGAGCTGACAAATACTGTGAGTGTAGAAAATATGTAGTAATTAATGAAAAAAGATTAAACACACCATAATCATTTATATATAATGAATTACTATAATATTTTACACTTTATCCTATATAATAAATATTAGCTTACAGACATTTTAAAAACGTTATAAATATTACACGCCGAAAATCTTATCACAAACACGTACACAGTTGAGTTGGATAAGGCGCTGGGTTGTTTCTCACAGAGGCGAGGGTTCGAATCCCTTCACACGCAACAAGGAGAATTTCTAGCATTTTTCATGTATTTTTCTTCTTGCCTTAAGTTTATTACAATTTACAATAAAGGGAAGGAAAAAAAAAAAAAACAGAAACTTGCGTGTGTTTTTTTTAAAAACACTCCAAGTGAAACGACGTCGTTTCACTTTAAGTTTTTTTTTTTAAACCATTTAATCAAAACGACGTCGTTTCATTACAATAAACCTAAAAAAAAAATAACACGCAAGTCGTCTTCCTCCTCGCGAAGTCTTCCTCGCAGAGCCGCATCCAATTTGCAGAGCCTTAAAATTTCTTCCGGTTCAGAGTGTCCAGATCTGTCACGCCTTGGTCCGCCTCGCTCCGCCTTGCAACGCCTCGCTCCGCCTTGCAATCCCTCCTCACGCCTCCTCCGCGTTGCATGAAAATATCGATCCCGATATCGCCGATATTTTCGATAATACCGAGATATTATCACCATTTCAGGTTAGATTTTCACAATAATATCGCTTCCGATATTTCGCCGATAGTTTCGGCGATATTTTCGACATTATGACGAAATCTAATTGGTTGGTGTTGAAAATATCGCAACCCAAAAAATCCGATATTATCGCCGATATTTCGGCGATAATATCGATTTTTTAGACCATGATAGTAGGTACGGAAAGCAAGGAAATAATTTCAATTCCTGCTTTCCCCCATATTTACTAAATTATAAGGAATGATGTGGGTCCCACCATAAAATGAGCAATCACATACCTTTAAAATCGTGAATGAGATCAATTAGAAGGGGGTAGTTAGTTTGATTCCCATTCATGTTCTTCCTTATTGGCTTCCAAAAATAACATTACAAATTTACAATTCCATTCATGTGTTGATTTTAGTAAACAACTTAATATATAAATGACTTTTTCTCATACCATTCATGTTCTTCCTTACCATTCATTCATGTCTTGGTGCACAACTTTCCATTTTTAATGGTGCACAAACCAAACATGAGAATGGTAGAAAGTGCCTTTCTTGATCTTTTTTCCCAACAAACATGATTCTGAAGCCAAGCCCATCCCATATATCAATCATATAGATAATGTATTAAATTATAATCCTTACCTCATTGATTTAAAAAAAAAAGAAAAAAGAAAAAGAGAGATCGAAAACCAACCGCATCCATTGTCGTGTTCTTTGAAGATATTTTTTCACCATGGTAGAAGCTATCATTAACTTTTGGAGCATTGATGAATAACACAACTGAGTACTATAATATCTAGACTGAAAAAAAAGCACTACAATATCATTATGCTTTTGCATCATTGCAAAGGTATTATAATTAATTCATGAAGATACAAGTTTCCATTAATTTTGGAGCACTGATTTATAGCAAACTTAAGTATTATAATGTCCACATAAAAGAACAAAAGTAGTAGGCCTTCTACTGCAGCATTTTAATAGCAAATTGAGGCTTAATGTCAGGCATAAAATCAGAAACATGAGGACAAAATGAGCTCGTCACTTCAAAAGTATAGTGTATTAGTGTGAATGGAAGTGATAGGTGGTGGGAGACAGAAGAAAAAACAGCTATGCATGCTCATGGACAGTCCAAGCAATCCTTGACCCCAGTTTATGGTATTGTTCCTCATCCTTTTGAATTTCATCAGCTCACAAAATTTGACTCAGTTCTCTTTACATCTGTCTTTAGACAATGAACCTCCAGCGGAGGCGGTGGGAGGAAATTAGTCCAAGGGGTGCACTGAAAGAGAAATTATGTTATGAGGGACACTACACTACTTAGTCTAAGGATCAATTGCACCATTTTCACAAGCTTTACAAAAGTGTGTGACTAAGTCAGTTAGCCAATGAGTCTGTCGGCAAGGGCCATGTGTCTTTTGTTTCTGTCAATTTCGATTAGCTTATGTTGTTAAAATCATGTGAAGATGGTGATAACCTATTAACTAAGTCAGTGAACCATTTTCACAAGTTTAAATCATGTTGTTAATTCCTTGAATAAATCCATCCGTGTCCACTCTTTCTAAGTTTGTTGCGTGTTTATAGTTTATGCTTGTATTCTCTACTTGTGAGTGTTAAAAGGTTGTAATCGTAGTTGTAGTTTGGTGCACTGAGGTATATGTTTGTTTTTCTATGGCTTGCCGTTTTTTTGCCGAATTTCTTAGGCACTGTGTGGCTATGAGGAGGTACACCTTGTGCGCTTTCTGTTGGTGGTGAACTTTTCCGTATTTGGATTAATCCCTCGTGTTTATTATGCTTCCGTATTGTATTAATAATATGTGGTTATTTGTATTTGTATTAGTTCTTGTAACTGACAACTTTTAGGTATGAATGATGAATTATCACTACCAAAAAAGAAGTATTTGGGGCGTCCTTTAGAGGCAGAAAATATGACATGCCCCTATTGATTGTTAATTAGGGGCAGAAAACCGATTGGCCCCTATTAATGATATTTGGGGGAGATAAATATGCCCCTATTAAATAGGCGGGTAAGGAGGGAAATTCTGCGCCAAAATTTTTGGCAAGCGTAACCTAAAATAAAGAGAGGCGTAAAACAAGCGCCCCTAAAATTTATATCATATTTATTAATTTTTCTTTCCGCCCCTATTATTAATAATTTTTATTTTCTTATTTTACATAAGCTTTTAATCCCTCAAAACCTAAGAATTATATCTCCTCCTCTCTTATAGCATCAACCGTCTCTGGTTTTCATCCAAATATCTTATTGTTTCACTCCACACCTACTTCTCCCCAGCACCCTTCTAATTGTTGGAATTCTTCATCCCTCTTCGTTCTGTTCATCAAGTGGGTAAGCAATTTTTCGTTTTTTACACCTCTCTCTTATTGTTTATACTATCGATTTTGGTTAAAGTTGGGTTACACTTTATTTGCAGGGGCTGTCTGATATTGGCTTCTGTTCATCAAGTGGGTTAGTAATTTTTCATTTTTACACCTCTCTCTTATTGTTTATACTATCAATTTTGGTTAAGTTGGGTTATACTTTTATTTGCAGGGGTGTCTGATATTGGCTATTGAAGGTGGGAGTTCTACGTTTTTTAATTGACTCTTCTTGCTTTTGTAGGTCATATTTCTATTCTTTATACTATTTGTTTGGCTTTATTTGCAGGGGCTGTGTGGTATTGGCTTTTAAGGGTTGGGTCATAGTTTAGGCTTATTAGCTTTGAAAAGCCAACCTCTGTGTGGTATTGGCTTGTGGGGCACTTTAAGGTACGAAAATTATCTTTGTGCTTCTCTTATTTATATACAGGCTATTGAAATTATATACTCTCTGTGTTTTTGGTACTTGGAATTCTGTTTTTGTGCTCCCTGATTCTACGTTCTCATTGATATATATTATTGTAGGTCATATTATAAATATATGATATATGAATGGGGGATTCTCATTATTTATATGATTAGACTTTAGGTAGTAAAGGCTGAAAAATTAGTAAACTTCTTATACCCAGGCAGAAACCCTCAACCTGACAGTTAATAGTTTCAAATGAACAATGAATACTCTGTCCTAGAAAGTGAAGCAAATCGTAATTCTGAGATTCATTAATTTAATAAAGATTACACTTCAACTTATATAAGCTGAGATCATTACATTAAGAATATAAGCTGGGATGACTTGACATCAGAAGCTAATGTAGAAACTCTATAAAAAAAAAAAGCACCCAATACGAAGATGCACCCAATTAGCTTTTAAAAATTTATAATTTATGTGTAGTCTCTTTTTTACTTTGAATATAGCAACTGATGCTTTATGGAATTATCTTTAAATATATAGTTAGATATAACGCTATATTTAATCATACATAAGTTAGAGATTGTTACATTTAATTGCTACATGTGGGATATGGAAACATCAACCTGATAGGGATGAAAGATGGTTGATGCTAGGGATTGTTACATTTAATTTATCCATTATATTTGATGGATTGTCTGTGTAATAGGTAAGGTATGGATAAAAGTTGGGTACATTTGCATCGTTCCACACAAGAATACAAAGATAAGATGGAATTATTTTTGAATGAAGCCTTGTCCAAGTCTGCTCGTAAAGATAAGATCATATGCCCTTGTAAGAAATGTTGCAACCGTTATTATGAAGATAAGATTATTGTTGGAGGGCATCTTCTTTGGCATGGAATGGATCCCCTTTATATGACGGCTTGTTGGACGCATCATGGGGAATCTTATATCGATTCCACTGATGCAAGGCAAATAGGTCCAGTTGATGAAATAGGGTCAATGGATCTGATTGATAGTGAGGGCGAGGCAGGTCAGATGTATGACTTCCTGAATGACACATTTGTACAACCATTGATCGGAGAGAATGTGGGTTCATCAAGGCAATAAACCAGTTTTTGAGGGTCGCACCCTCGAGGCTGAACGATTTTATAAGTTGCTTGAGGATGCTGATAAGGAGTTGTACCCTGGATGTAAGAAGTACAAAAAATTGGAAGCTGTTGTGAAGTTGTACCAAATCAAGTGTTTAGGAAATGTGACTAATATGGCTTTCTCGATGTTTTTAGAGGCCTTTTAATGATATGTTGCCTGATGGAGCGTGTTTGCCAAAATCCTCTTATCAAGCCAAAAAGATTATTGATGATTTTGGGCCTCAAGTACGAGAAGATCGATGCTTGCCCTAATGACTGTATGTTATTTTGGAAAGGTACATCGAGCTTGAATGTGTGCTCTCGTTGTGGTGCTTCAAGATATATAGTTAATAAAGATGGGGATAGTTTTGGTAAGCAAGTGTCAGCTAAGATTCTTCGGTATTTTCCACTAATTCCAAGATTGCAAAGGTTATATATGTCAAGGTATACTGCAGAATATATGAGATGGCATGCAATTGAATGTCCGAAGATGGATTCATGAGACACCCATCAAATTCCCCAGCTTGGAAGCATTTAGATGCTTATACCTGATTTGAGTCGGAAATTCGTAACATACGTTTAGGACTTGCGAGTGATGGGTTTAATCCTTTTGGGAACATGAGTAGTTCCCATAGTACTTGGCCTGTCGTAATTTCTGTCTATAATTTGCCTCCGTGGATGTGCATGAAGCAACCTAATTTGTTTATGTCGTTGTTGATTCCAGGCCCTCGTGGGCCCGGAAATGATATTGATGTGTATTTGAGGCCCTTGGTTGATGAGTTAATTGAGTTGTGGGAGGTGGGTGTCAAAACGTATGATGTGTTTTCCAATCAAACATTCAATATGAAGGCTGCCTTGTTATGGACTATTAATGACTTTCCTGCGTATGCCAACCTCTCAGGATGGAGTACGAAAGGGAGCTTGCATGTCCACATTGTAATCACAAAACATGTTCAAAGCGCTTATCGAATAGTAATAAGCATTGCTATTTGGGTCATCGAAGATTTTTACCTATTAGGCATAGATTTCGAACTAATGCAACGTTATTTGATGGCAAGCGTGAGAGAGATCCAGCACCAATTTCATTAACTGGAATTGAGTGTTTAAGACAATTGTCTAATTTGTCTTTTACCTTTGGAAAAACACCAATTGTGGAACCTGTTATTGGACAGAAAAGGCAAAGGCAAAGAAGAAGTAATGATGCTACAAGAGAGCCAAGAATTGGTGTTAAAACTCCATGGAAGAAGAAAAGCATATTTTCAATTTACCTTATTGGCAACATCTTTTGATACGCCATAATCTAGATGTAATGCATATTGAGAAGAACGTATCTGAAAAGATTTGGGGATATTATTGGGGACCTCAACAAAAATGAAGGATGGCATTGAAGCTCGTGTAGAGCTTGAACAAATGAAAATAGGAAAGCTCTTCATCCTGTTCGTGAAGGAGTTAGGACTTATTTACCTCCTTCAATTTTTCTTCTTGACCATGAAGAAAAATGTTATTTTGTAAAGTATTGTCGAAGGTGCGTGTTCCTGATGGGTATTCGACAAATCTTGCCCGATGTGTGAATGTAAATGAGAAGAAGATACATGGTTTGAAGAGTCACGACCATCATGTTTTAATGCAGCAATTTCTTCCGCTTGCAATTCGACAAGTTTTTGCCTAAACCAATCACCCTTGTATTGCTTGAGTTGAGTGCTATCTTTAGACTTTTATGTCGTAAAAAAGAATCTGAAACATCGTTCAAGCAACTGAAATCTAGGATTGTATTGGCCTTGTGTCAAATGGAGAAAATGTTGCCTCCTTCATTCTTCGATGTAATGGTCCACTTACCCATTCATTTAGCTGATGAGGCTGCAATTGCAGGACCAGTTCAATATCGATGGATGTATCCTATTGAGAGGTACTAAAATTATTCTTATTAAGTTCTTATATATGTTTCTCTGTTTTAAATGCTTCATTAATCCAACTATTACTTTTATCAAGGTATTACAAACATTGAAAAGATATGTTCGGAATAAAGTTGTCCAGAAGGTAGCATTGCCGTAGGATATCTCGCAGATGAGGCTGTGTCATTTTGCTCAATGTATCTAAATGATGTTGAGACTCGTCGTACTCGACGTGGTCGTAATGCCGACGTTTCTTCAACTCGTGATGTCCTTGGAGGCCTTCCAATATTTTCACACTCAGGTCATTCTTGGGCAAATGCAAAAAGAAAGATCTTCAAAAAAGTGTTTGGGAACAATGTCACACATATGTGTTGTTCAATTGCTGTGAAGTCTTTCCATTTCTTGAGTAAGATCCTTTCAATCATGGTCAATCCTATTTTTTAGTATTCCTGCATTCAATAAGTGATAATTAAATTATCATGTTTTGTCATTTTGTACTTTGATAGAAAAAGGTTGGCGGAGTTAAGAAAAATCCATCCTCGAAGAACCATTCGAGAAGTTGAGAATATGAGAAATAAAGAATTCGCTACTTGGTTCAAGAAACATGTAAATATAAATCTCATGAATATACAATTATGCATGGATTAATCTCATGAATTAATGAAGTTCATGTTTCTTTAGGTAAATGATCTTTATGCAGCTGGTGACTCTTTATATCAGAAGATTTATGCCGGCTAGCAAATGGTCCTAATATAACCGTGAAGCAGTATAAGAAGTACATTATTAATGGTTCCAGGTTTCGAATCAAGTCTATCGATGACAAGTACAAAATCAAAATTGTGGAGTCTTTGTGAGTGCGCAAACATCAAGCTACTCTAGTTTGAGAGACTGCAACCAATCACGGGCAATGTGACTATTTCGGTGTTTTAAAGGAAATTACGAACTTGATTATGGGTTTCCTGGAGAACCTGAAGATCAAGCTGGTAAAGTGGTATTATTTGACTGTGATTGGGTCAACACTTCTGGGAAAAAAATTGATCAGTATGGTTTTACCTTAGTTAATTTCAAACGGTTGGCACAAAATAAGGATAAATTTATAGTGGCATCACAAGCTATACAAGTGTTTTATGTTGCTGATCCAATAGACACAGATTGGTGTGTTGTGGTTAAACAAAGCCTAGAGATTTCTTTGATGTACTGGAGGATGGTGATGGATCCCTAGATCAATCTCACTCATTAAATTTAGATGATTACTATTCCACACCAAATCTCGATGATCCAGAACTAGACAATGAAGAAATACAGATTAGAACCGACGTCCGTGGAATCTATGTTAACAAACGAGTACCCTTGCCTGTTGAGAATGATTCTATAGTTGATGAGGATGACCTCAGTGATGACGAGGATGAGACCGAAAATGAGATTGAGGATGAGATTGATTAGAATTTTCATATTTATTTTAAGTATTTTGGCATATACTTTGTATGTAATGATTTTCTTTGTCTTCTGTTTTGGTCTAAGATAAATGTTTTTTTTTTCTATTTGTACCACAAGTAAATAAATATTCTTTTGTTTAAAATAAGTTAACATTCATAGCATGCGGTTACATGTCATTTAGATGAGTAATTTTGAGAATTCTGAATCCGATGAGCATGATTGGAAGACACTTCGGAAGCCAATACACATGCAGGTGGTGGCTTTAATAGTGGCAGTGGTGGCTCTAATACTAGCAGTGGTATGTATCTAACTTATTTTTTGTTTATAAAAAGTTTTTATTTGTTTATTTATTATTTTAATTATTTATGCACTACTTGTGTAGTACAAACTCAGCAGAAAAAAGGGCGTGGTTACGATAAACCCACTTGGGGGAAATCAGCAGGAGTGCATTGAGTTCACGAAGGATGGCTTATGCATTGTACCTAAGGATGCCAAGTTATCGAGATATTTAGGTAGTTTGGTGAGAAATTCAAGTTTTCTTCCACTCACCTCTAAGGATTGGCGCTTTCATAAGGATCATACCATGAACCACGTGTGGAAGAAAATATCAGTATGTTATTCTTGAACACTGTCAAGTGTTAGTTATAAGATTAAATTAACTTTATTCAAACGAACAGTTTTCTATACTTGCAGGATACTATTGATGGCGTCCTGAAGACATTCCTCATATTCCTAAGATCCGATATGCATTATTGAAGAGATTGTCCAAAAGGTGCAGAAATTACAAGGCTGAATTAAAAAGGAGATATTACTCTCCATATGTTGGCTCACCACGGCGTTTCATATGTGGAGACAAGCGTGTAGACAACGATCAGTGGCGGCAAATGGTTGATTATTGGGATTCGGATCCAGCAACAAAGTGAGTATTACTATGTTTAACTAATTTTTGTTATACATTGACTGACTTTTTTTAAAATAACAGATTAAGTGTGATAAAAATGTTGAAAATCGTAAGAAGCAACAATGAGTCACACGGGTGGCACGAAGACTTTTGTACGATACCATGCCGAATATGTAAGTAAATTGAATTTATATGTACTGTTAGGCACTAGAGTTATGTATATTCAATGTTTTGATCCTTTTCAAGTTGCGTCCATACACATGCTTAAGAAGATGCACAAATATTGAATTAACTAACTGTTTGCTTATTAATAGGAGCAAGAGCATGGTCGTGCACCTGATCCTATTGAGTTTTTTGATTTGGTGCATAAGCGGCATGATGAAAATAATAGTTGGATTGATGATGCATCAGAGCAAATCGCTGTAAGTTTGATACTGAATTCTAGTTTTATGATAGTCTGACATGTGAGAGCTAGGCCTTGCATTTTGTTAGTTTGCAATTATTAAAAATGCTTGGCCAAGGACAATAATATGACATTGTATTTTACTGTTATACTATTCCCAGATAGATTGCATCTTTATATTTTCTTAGGTTGTGGGTTATACTGTACCGTTATAAATTTCAATATAGTGTTACAAAATCTATATTATATGCTACTTTCCCTGAAGTTTAGTATATCACTTTCGTACTACTTTGATGTCGAAATTTCTTAATCTTAATATATATATATATATATATATATATATCTATTTTGACAAAAAAGAACACACACAACATTGAATATTTGTGTAGACATACTTAGTTATTTCTCTTACTAATCTTTGTAATATATATATATATTGGGTAGAATAGATCTCGCAGGAATTAACACAACTATTTACCACCCATGGTGAGGAGACTTCAGAGTTAAGGTTGCAAGCATATGTAGCAGCAAGAGGGTGTTGAGAGTCGTGGTTAGAGTTCGTGGTTACGGAAATATTGTGACAACCAGATATGGTGCCTTGGGTGTACAAACTCAACCAACCTCTTCATCCCGTCGATCACGTAGAGGACGAGATTATGCTTGTTTGGAGTCTCAATTTTAGAGCTGCAAGAAAATTATGAGAGACACAGAAGGAGATGGAGAGTTGAGGCATAATGATATTATCCTCAGCATCAGCAACCAGTGCAAGCCACCTACACATCAACAGTCTTCCTCACAAGAACGGTCAGCCCTCCCAGCAGCAACGTTCATCCTCTCAGCAGCATTCAGCCTCCCAACAGCGTTCTCCCTCCCAGCATCGGTCATCCCAACATCAGTCACCTCCCCAGCAGACTCCATCGTCACATCAGTATCCGACTTAGCAGCATCATCCTTAGTTAGATCAGCCACCATCTCACTATGTATTATCCCCAACCATACCATCCACAACCATATAAGCCAATGCCTTATCCTCCTGGAGAATTTTCAGGGATGCTCCGTGAAGAATTTTTGCAGGATTAATGTCGTCAGATCAGAGGCTCATCGTCCTGAATCGAGTTAGGATATATTTTTGCTATTATCTTCATACTTTTGGGATCAGTTTGAATGACTAGTACTTATTGCTACCTAGTATTGTTTGGCTGGCTATGTACATTTGGGAACTATATAAATATATATTTGATGTTCTGTGCATTTTATATTATACAATTAATTAATTTTTATTTATTTGAAGAATCATTTATAGGTCGAATATAACAATTAAAAACTATTATTAAATAAATATGCTCCTATGAATTAATGAGTTTGAAATGTATTAGGGGCATATGTACATGTCTCTACAACTAATTATTATTTATTACGAAAGTAGAGGTAGTGGCACAAATACGCGCCTCTATTGTTTAAAAATTTATTAGAGGCACATAAATATTCGCTCCTAAGATGTTTTTCTACGGTATATTGCCAACGTGGCAGCTGAAACTGTAGGGGCGTTTTTAATACTTTTCCGCCCCTATTACTTTTTAGTGGCGCTACTAATAGGGGCCTTTCCAGTATCCGCCCCTCATATGATTAGGGGCGGATTTGCCTAGTATTCCGCCTCTATTTGAAGTAATAGGGGCAAATGTAATCGCCCATAACTCTTTCTTTTTTCGTAGTGTATATATGTGATCTATCGCTTTTCTCTGGAAAATAAAATAAAAATCTATTCGCTTAGGTTGACTATATGCATAGTTTTTTCTATATTGTACTTCACTAGTGTACATTTAATGAAACGGTCAATTCAATTAGGAGAAGTGTTTACCTGTTTGTTAAGAAACAAATCAACGTCCTATTCTGTTAGTTAACAAAACATTTCCTTGACCTAAAACGTAGACCAAAGTGGTCTTAATGTGATGTATAATATGGATCTTAGTTGCAGAAAATGAATGGACAAAAAGAGAATAAATTTTACACGATTAAGTTAAAGAGCTTAAGACGCATCTTGAAATGGACCAAGAAAGAGGAATGTGAGAGAGAGAATAGTCCAAGTCCCTCTCAACAAATTGTGACCAATATTTGATGTCCAAATGCTTTATGGTCCATGCATGATCGAACAAAAGTTACACTAGAGACAGCTCCATTATATCTTGCATGTAGAGCTTTCCACTATTTTTACTTTAATTTATTTTCTAATTTATTTTGAATTTATTTTTTTTTGGGGAACTTTTAGGATCACGTTGGCACCTTCCTTTCTCATTTTGGAATAATGTACGTTTGCATTCACATCTGCTTTATGTCACCAAAATGCCAATCTAGTGCACTCAAGGCCAAGGTCACTTTCATTTGAGATAGCTATTGAGTTATTGATTATTTCAGAAAGAAATATAGAACATGTAGGCCTTCGTGTACTTTGGCTAAATTCTCCTCCTACACACAAAGAATGCATAATTTGCACATAGTTAGTGAAGTTAGCAAGTTAGCAATTAGGTTGTGATTTTCCTCAAATATTTGCTTCCACATCTATTCTAAAGCGTTACCAGAAGAAAGTTTGTAAGCTAATGGGAATGCGAGAACTAGCCAGTATAGTTTGTGCAGCTTCTATGTTAGAAGCATTTCAATTTTGTCTAATTTTTCCCTCCTTTTATAAGTGAGGGGAATGGAGTTGAGGATATCAGATCTAATGTTATTTGTCACGACTTAAGAAAGCGCATTTCACATCCGCGCTATGTTGGAGTTCGAAAGCAATATCCCACAATTGAGAGCAAAAGATTGCCATATATATACTTTGGACCCAAGTTATGGGTTCGGCTTTGGATAGTTGAAAAATAAAAATTATTTGTCAAAATTGGGCCTTGGGCCTTTTTGGGCTCTAGGAAAGGAGACATTGCCAAATCTTTGTTTTAAATTCAATTTTTGTTGATGATGGTTTAGTTTTTACTCAGCGAATTGAAATTGCTCCTTGTATGATCTAAAAAAACCTTAGCCCTCTCTCTATCAAAAAACACTTTAGAGCCGTTTTCACTTGAGGGGAGAGAGAAAGTCACTGCTCTTCCTCACATCTCCCATCTCCCCTCTTCTCTTTTCTACCTATTTTCTCTCTTTCTTTTCAGAGACAAAAGTTTTTCCCTATTTGTCTTCGTTTTGTTATGATTTTCCTCCAACTATCACAGGCGGTTGCGTCTCGGTGTTTGATCTTCACATGTGTTTCAGCGTCGGATCTCCACCACCATCCTTTTTGCGGTTTCTTATGTTTGGAATAAGTCACAAAGACTCTTATAATTAATAGAGGCGCATCAGATTGCCTTAATTGTTATTTTAGACCGCTCCGTTATTGTAATGCCATTTGTGGTTAGTTTGTATTGGCCTTTTGTGGCTAGTGGCTTTTTTTGCTAAATTATGAATGTAATCCTAGAATTTCTCACAAAAAAAGGAAAAAAAGAAAAGGCTGCTTGTATGATTAAAAATCTTTCATCTCAATTTCAATCCACCTCTGATCAAAGCGAATTTTCATAAATCAATAACTTACTTTTCAACTAATGTGCCTCGACGTAAAAAAGAATACTTAAATCAACAATAGATGTTAACGGGGTCTAGTTCATTAGAAAAAAGGCAGTGACTTTCATATCTGTGGTCTCAGGTTCGAACCCTTATATACCTTGATAATGTGTGTGTGTGTGTGTGTGAGAAACCCGCTTGTAGTTTAGACTATCAATTGTGAGAAACCCCTTTTAAGTTTTGGATATTACCAATATTATTAAGTTTCCTTAACCTCCTCATCCTAATAATGATATAGTTAATTTGATTTGCACCAATTGGAATCAACTTTCTCCTTTTTCTTTATAATTTTTTGTTTACAACTTGTTGGAAGATTTGGATAAACGAAATCGAGTCATTTTCAGAATAAAAGCGGAGAAATTAAAAATGTGGTTTAACATGTTAAATCTTATATAATTAATTATTGGCAAACAAATAAACTTGGTCTTAAAAAATAGAAAAATGGGAATGCGAAATGTTATGGATGGAGTCCCCAAAGAAAATGATGGTAATTAATTTTGATGGTTGGTCAAGCTTCTACAAGTTTTGTTAGTTGTAATTCACAAAACTTGCTCTTTTAGTTGGTTCATTTCCTATTGATTTCACTTCTACTTTGTAGGCTGAAGCAATGGTTTCACCAAAAGCTCTTCAGTGGACTACTCGTTTTCGATTGCAAAATTGTTCATATGTTGACAAGTTAAGGTGTAATATCTTAGAAAGTGAAATAAATCTTCTTCTACAACAATTTCCAGAAGTTTGAATTTCACATAATTTTCGAGAAACAAATATGGTAGCCGATCAATTAGCTAATTTAAGTAATCATTTGCAACATTCTTTGTATTGGATTAGTAATTTTCCTTATCAAGTTTTGTAGCATATAAATTTGACTTTTTTAGTTTAAAGATCATCAGAGAATCGTCTTTGTAATTACTTTGTATAAAACATATGTTGAAAAAATAAATTTAGCATAGTTACATTTCCTATCAATTACATTCTGCTACGCATGATTAGTTTTCTATATAACAGAGCATGATTGGTTAGGTATATCAAAATAATGCTATTCTCGTGACATGCAAATCTACGGACGGCAGTACTAAATGTTTTTTAAGGAAAAAAAAAAAAAAAGGACCGAAGGCATAGTCGCCGAGGAGAAAATAGTAAAAGCGCATAAACAAATTAGCGCAATGCACGTTGTAAAGGCCCGTGATGTTTTTCTTCCCTTCTCTGACTAACAAACGTTGAAAATCCCAAATGCTACGAACCCTAGCTGCCAGCAAATCAGCATTTCGAGATTGCCAATTCTAGGGTTAGAAATCGCAGAGTGAACTTGCCTACACGCGAGCACTGACACATTGTTGTGGTCGGCAAAAAAATCGTGCCATTTCTCAATGAAATTAAGCTTCAGAAATGGTTGATACATGAGGATTAAGACAGCAAGTTGAGAGCCTTGATTGGCACTGTGTTTGGTTTGAATTTGAAGCGAAGGGATGCAAATTTCGTGGATTTTGATTACGTATGTTTCGGCATTTAGGATGGCTTGTGGGTCTAAACTATAAATCTCCATCGTCAAAGAGGTTGCCAGATGCCAAGCCTCCCCCGGCTGAAGTTAAGCCGGTGGCTATGTTGGATTCTGTTCAAGAGATTGCTATTTACATTCACAGATTTCACAATCTTGACCTTTTCCAGCAGGGGTATATTTTGTGCATTTCTTTCAATTGTTATTTTGAACTTGTTCGTGCTTGCTTTTTAAAGTTAAATTTGTGGTGTTCTTCAATTTCTTTTATTTTATAGATGGTACCAAATTAAAATTACCATGAGATGGGAGGACTCTGAATATACTTCTGTGGGGACTCCAGCAAGAGTTGTTCAATACGAAGGTACTGACTTTTGTTGGAGTTGTTATTTTTTTTCTATAGAGCAAAATGATATAAAAATATTGATTACTATAGTCAAAAATAAAATCGTAAGTATATGTTAAGTACATTGCTTGAATGCATATAGTTTGAAACAAACTGATTTTCAGATTCAGAAGTATATAAATTTGGTCAGTGGGTCTGTTGGTACGAGAGCTTTTGCTAAGTTTCTTATCAGTTAACCCCGAATTTTGCAATGCAGTATAACTGTACAAATCTTACCTTGTTATGATGCAGTGATGGTTGTTTTTAAGTATGTATTCATGAGTCAATAATTGTCCTTTTGAACTTCTATCAATTTATTACAAGTTGGTTGTTGTTTAAGAGAAGTGATATTATTTTGAAAAAACAAAAGTTTAAGAGCTAGGTTTTCATTGCTTGTTTTATTGTTTCTCATTCTTTGGTTAATATTCAAATTATTGAAAGTGTAGAGTAAAAACTTTACATGATCCACCTGAGTCCAGCTATTATTGACAACAGATCATCCTAGCTATCCTCATGTTTTTAGTATTCACATGATTAACTGGTTTTTATACTTTTGTTATTGGGCATAGAGATATGTTTTTGCTTCAGTTAGATAAAGATTTCAGTAAGCTTGTCCCATTTAAGCGATGCTATTTTCATAAACTAAGAGGCAAGGGCATAGAGATAATTAAACTGTTTGACTGGCAGCTCCTGATCTGGGTTCTGATGATGTATATGGAGTATGGAGGATTGATGATACAGATAACAGCTTCTCAACACAGCCTTTTCGTATCAAATATGCAAGGCAGGATATCTTTTTATCAATCATGATATCATTCAATCTATCTCTAGCGAGATATGAGGTAATAATCTCTCTCTCCCTCTCTTTGCCTATGTCCTCATGCTTGTGTGACATGCTAAGCATCGAACTGTCTATACGGAATTTATTGAAGATGGTATTGGCCCTCATAACATGTTTGTCATCTGGGTTGCCTACGACATTCATGACGACAATTTTTTTGGCTAGTTTACAACTAGCCTTTTTTTTAGCTCTATGGTATCTTCTCTGAATTGTGAAAGGTCCCATTAGCTACATGCCCAAACTTTTTGCTTGCTGCCATGATGACGTCAGAATAGTTGATGAAAATTTGCCTTCTTACATCCTAAGAGGCCAGAACGTCAAACTCGTTAAAAAAATAAAAAATAAAAATCCTGTTTTGCAAAGAAATTAGATTACTTTTCCAAGGATATCTTTGTTGGTAAGTATGTGCTATAATTTGGCGATTTCTATTTTTTTATTTTGTCCAAGTAGAATGTAGAAATGTTTATATAATGTATTCAGTTAATAGGGTATGTACTTTTCAGGGTCACTCCTCATCTGCTGTTATTTTGAAGTTCGAGCTTCTGCATGCCCCATATTAGGAAATAGGTGAGTTGAGATGATTCATATTTCATACATGCTTTTAAGTTTGCAAATTGAAACTAGAGTCAGTGATTATGTTGCATAAATTGCAGGTCTGACTTGCAGGCTTCTCTGGATGCTAGCCCTGCAGCTGTCCATGAATTCCGAATTCCCCTAAAGCTCTTCTGGGATTGCATTCTTATTGCCCTGTTCATTTTGATGTATTCCATGCGGTGCTTGTTGATGTTACAGTACACATCAGTCTACTGAAAGCTGTCTCTTACACGCCCCCATCGAAGGTACCCAGGTTTGTCACCTATTCTAGTCTATAAACTAGTTTGGCACTCCATTTTGTGGAAATTAGTCTTATGGTATTGAAAACTAATTCTGTGTGCACACTTTTTTTGTGAAATTAACTCGGGATTTGATTTATTTCAGTGATTCGTCCATTGCTGAAGATGTTGGTGGAGAAGGTCTTTTCTGGGTCAAATCAAGTATGTTGTTATGCATTAAGTTCTACTAGATCTTTTTCTGGCCCTTGTGAGGCTTGACATTATTCACATTTGAATCTTTGATCTTGTTCAACAGTGTATTCCTGTTTCTCTCTCTCTCTCTCTCTCTCTCTCTCACATACTTCTTCATGAAAATACATGTTTTCCAGGGGCCTTTCGCATAATAACAGGACACAAACATCAGGTGATTGGGCACATGTATGCACACGCATGTGCTTTTGTATATGCATTGTAGTTTAGGTAATTGACTATGTAGTAGAATTAAGATTTTATTTCCATAATTTATTCATATGCTTGGGTCTTTTTTTATTAGGAATATCCTCGGGATGTCTATTATATAACTGTCATAAACAATCCTTGGAAATTGCTTCATGTGAGATCAGGGACGCACATAGAAATGGCATATTGGTATGAACAGCAGCTAATGAGATTTTGCGTGATGCAAAAAGACTAAACAATTTCACTGCACAAAATCGACTAATCTGGTATAACTACTTTATTTGATTGCGTGATCTGGGAAGCACTAATACGTAAGTGCTATATGGGTATGACAGGCATATGCGATGCAGAAGAAGCAACACTAAGCTGGCAGAGTTGCTGGAGAAAAGAAAATTGAGATGAATGGTGTCGTTTTGATTTTGGCATTATATATATACGTGCATGTAAATATTCTATCTACCCAAGTGAAACAGTGCATTTGAGAAAAAAATTTGGCTTTTAGTAAGGTCTTAAAAAGAAAATGGCAGGCTTTAATTTGATTTCCCAATGCTCTACCTCGACCTCTAGTTTACAACCACCTCCATACCTCTCTTAACCTTTCTTATCTTTATTTCAGTGCAAAGAAGGCAGGGGTCCATGCCCCCAGCTTGTAGTAAGCTCACCATTCCGGGTTGTTAGTTATTTCCTATATGTGACTAGTCTCCTAGCATATTGTTCTAGGATTTGTTATCTATTTGAACCAGTGTACAAGCACTAGAATTAGAAACACGGTAGGGTAATCATGATGGTAATAAATAGCAAGAAGTTGCATGGGAGGAAGAAAGTTCCTCACCCCCACCTGTGCTGATTATTATTCTTGAATGACAATTAATACTTTGTTTTGATTATTTATACTTTTGATATTAGATAATATTTCAATACTAAAGGCTTGCATCTTAATGCTGAAAGGCTTACGACGCGCCTTGCAAGACATAAAACGCCTCACCTCTATACCTTGCTTTTGAAAACATTGTATTTTAGAAAGATAACTGAGGTTTTCATTGGGATGTATCAGTTCCCTTAAACCAAAGCATTGTTTTTGAGTCCCTGAAAAACTTGAAAGTTTAAATTTACATTGAGAAATGCATTGAAAGCAAAGGCTACTGAGCATATCTAAAACATAGATGGTTGTTATAAACAATGGATTGAAATTAAAAATACAAAGTTTCAAAATTTGCGAAGCTTTTGAAGTTTGAACTCTAACTGACATGTATCTGGGCATATTGCTAGCATAGCTGTTCTTAATACGTATATGAAAGGTTTCAAGTATCCTTAATCTATTATTTATGTTTTGTTTGCTACTTCTCTTTAGAGGCTGTTCTATCATGTACTTACAGTTGAAAATTTGTGATTGACTAGGCATCAGCACAAGTGGCTGCTGTAGGTGTGAATGACGTCATGCTTGTTTAAATCATTGTTAGCTGCTCGTGACATACTACTTGAAGAGCTCCAAAACTTAGCAAGGCTATTGACCAAGCAATTGATTTGACTGATTTTATATCTAAATGGATGACACAAAGTTTGATTCTTTCCTTCAAGAAAATTTGGTTGCAGCAGATGCCAAAGTTTCAGGACAAGGCAAGCCACAAAATGGTCTTGAGGTCCTTACTTAATTCATGCAGCATAATGTTCTTATCCTTATTTCGAAATTTCTATGGTTTAAGGTTAGTGTTTTCACTAAACTTTATCTGTTTTTGAACAGAAAGTAAATGGCACGTCAGAATTTGGAAGTGGTGAATTGCTACGCCCTTTATCAAGGGGCACCTTACTGAATTCTTTTCATTCTTTGGGCGATCAAGTTTTATATTTATGGAACACTTTTTTAAACTTCCACAGGTTTGTTTTTATTTACATTGTTATTGCGTCCTGTTATGTTTTTAATAAATTAAATGATGCTATACTCAATGATGGTCCCGATTGTAGACTACCACTGTTGATGAATATATATATATATATATATATATATATATATATATTATATATATATATATATATATATATATATATATATATATATATGTAAGTACTGTTGATGAATATATATATATATATATATATATATGTAAGTTACTACCGAAACAGGCATTGTCTCTAGAAGGGCTCCCGCTATGAGGGTGCTTCTAGAGAGGATGCCCCTTTTAAAAAATATGCTGGATATGCAATAGCAACATCATGTTATTGTCATATCCTATCATAGTCTGTTAAAATATGATTGGGACCTCTTCCAATGTGATTGGATTAACCTCCTATTTGAATCCACAAAAAATAAAAGACTCGCTCCTCTGATCTAATTTCCAGATCATCTGTGCTCGTTGTATGGTGATATTTATTCATTACAGGTTTAACAAAACAAAGGTACTGGAATACTTGCGTGACACGTGGGCTAAGGATAGAAAAGCTGAATGGTCAATATGGATGGTTTACTCTAAGGTTGAGATGCCTCATCATTTTATCAATAGTGGGGGTGATGAGTCTTCCCACAGTTCTGGCCATAGAAGAGTTTCAACTATGTGGAAATTAACTGATGATGTAAGTATTCTAAGTATTCATACCACATGATTTGTAACTTGACGAAAGACATTTGCCCAACATGTTTTAAGCGATGTTAAGGGTTTTCTTCAGTGTTCCCTATCTACAGTTCAGTTATCAACAATTTAGATTTTTCAATGCATGTTTTATGGATCTTACTTGTGTTGTGTACAGCCTGCCCAGACTGCTGCTACCCGTGCTGAGCTTCATCGACGAAGTATTGCACAAATGAAGGTGGGCTATTGCTTTCAGATGGAGAGTTGTATTGTCTGTTCCATTGAAATTTTTTGTAAATTGGAATCTTCTCTGCAGATTAACAATCGGTCAATTCAAGACATGCATATATTTGGAGATCCATCAAGCATTCCCATTGTCATTGTGGAGCGTGTCTTGAATGCGCCTAGGCGTACTACTAGTGAAAATTCTACTTGAGAATTTGGACGTGATAAACTCTCCTGGCTTACTCAGTGGATCTGGCTCTGTATCCGTAAACAAGAGATCCAGCTATAGCTCACCAAAGAAAGGCCGGGTTTTAAAGATTGGTTGTCTTTGTGCATGGCTTTCAGGCTAGTTTTTGTTCTCTTACAGCTTCCCTCTTAAATTCTTAACATTTCATTGTTTCCTCTCTGTTCTTTTCCTTGCCCCCTCCAATGTTTTCATTGTGTAAAAAGTTGCTACAACATAACTTTTTTATTTTATTATTTTAAAAAAAAGTTTATTAACATCTTGAACTTAGTTTGTCAGGGTTTCCACTTGACCTTTGGTCAAACTTGCCAGCTATTTGTAATAACTTACGTTTATGAAGGTTCGAAAAACTGTATATGTGGATGCTCACAAAAGTGTTTTTGGTTGTGCTAGTCATTGTGTGTTTTTCTCCCTAAAGTGAGTCAAACATTGTAATTTAATGGATTAGAATATTCATTTGGTGGCCATTCATGTTTTACGCTGCGAGTATAGAACTTATACCGGTGTAGTTGATGAACAGCTACATAAGTCTATTCATTTGTGCTACACACTGAAATGTACTTAATACAACTCTCACACTACAGGGGCATCACCTGGATTTACGGCTATATTCGGAATCAATGGCTTTTGATAGATCCCAAGGTAGAGTTTTCTAATGTCAGAGGCCAATGAAGACAAAACATCTGGCGACTTCAGAGAAATGGGACAAAGGTTGGCCCAGGAAGTAGTTTCTTCCTTAAGAAGAAAATGGATAAGGTTTCAAGATCTGGAAGCATAGCTGATATTAAGCTTAGCTTTGTGGGACATTCTATTGGGAATGTGATCATAAGAACGGCGCTAACAGGTATCAAACATTTAGACATCATGTTTTCCCATTATATGCAGTTGGTGTTGATATAGCCATGGTTTTTGCAGATAGCATTATGGAGCCATTCCTAAGATACCTGCACATGTATCTTTCTATATCGGCCCACACATTGGGTATCTATACAGTTCAAACTCTTTGTTTAACTCCGGGCTTGGCTTTTGAAGAAGCTTAGAACACGCAGTGTATTCATCAGCTTACTTTCACGGATGATCCAGACCTTCAAAATACGTTCTTTTTACCAGCTCTGTAAGGTACTGAGAATTCTATTACTGGATGCATCTTTTTTTGTTTTTCCCTTTTAACAACTTGTACTCATCCATCAGGCGGTTGCGCTCATAACTGTTGACAATCTTGGGAAAATAAATAAAATCATGATATTAATCTGGCTTTTTTGTTTGCAATATATGTCAATAATATTGCATATGCCAATAATTTTCTGTTAATTTGAAGGCAAATATGACATTCTTACAAAAATAATGACGAGCTTTAAGAAAAAAACTGTGGGCCAATGTCTTCTGTTTTAATTGCTGATGTTCTAAATCAATTCTTTTTGCAGAAGAAGACACTTGAGAATTTCAAGCATATAATCCTGTTATCTTCACCACAGGTATCTTGATCACTTCCCTCGGGGTTTTGTAACCAAGATTATTTAATGAAAATATTAAACTTACGCTGCAGACTTTGTTTTCGTTGCATCTCTCTGCTGTTTGCCATTGATTTTAATGTGAGAAATGCAATTGATAAGTCCATGGACCTTCATAATTGCTCACATCAACTACTGTGTTTGAGCACCTACGCTTAAGAATCCAATAATTTAAATAAACTACCTGAATTTTTTGCCATACTTCCACAACCCGTTGACTTTGATCCAACTGCTAAAATAATTAAAAACTCAAGGTGCTCAGAACTCGTTCATGTGAGCCGCAACCTTTAAAACCTTCTTTGTGGTTCCCTCTGTGTTTCCAATGTTTAATAGTTGTGCGAGATTTTCACATTTGTAATAGTGAAATCTTCCTTTCTTCGATTATGAGCATACTCTACATTACTAAGACAAAAGGCACTACACCTTTAATTTTGCTTTCACATACTTCAAAGATTCAATGTTTGCCAGGGAGGAACTCATAACAGCACTTACGTTTCTTTATCTATTTTGATGTTGGATAGCAGCATTTTTATTGAACACTACTTTTCAGATTTACAATTGTTGATGTCTAAGAAATTTGCAACGATTTATTTGTGCCCAATGGAAAACCAAAATCTCACTCAACTTTTTGTACTGTTTATATTTTAAATATAGTAATTTAAGAAAAAAAATTGTTCTCATAATATTGGTGGTTGCTTCAACCATCATTAATTATGTTTTGCAGGATGGTTATGTTCCCTACCATTCTGCTAGAATAGATATGTGCCAGGCTGCTTCATGGGACTTGTCAAAGAAGGGCAAAGTTTTTCTGGAAATGCTGAATGATTGCTTGGACCAGATACAGGCCCCTCACTCTGAGAATCGAGTGTTCATACGCTGTGACATCAACTTTGATACCTCTTCGTATGGAAAGAACCTGAACACCTTCATTGGAAGGGCTGCTCATATTGAGTTTTTGGAGTCCGACACTTTTGCAAGATTCATCATGTGGTCTTTCCCAGACCTGTTTCGGTAACGGCTGTTTCTGGCAATGCAGCTTCTTCTCTACCCTGTCGTTATCTGATTATCTCCTTCCCTCCAATCAAAGACAACTGAGGACGGTTTTTTGGAGGTAGGGTGTTGAATATGTGGCCCCGTGTCAAATGCTTGAAGAAAGCAGCTATTGTAAATTATCAGCTTAGAACTCATTTTACGGGTAGAAGTTTTGCCTTCGTTTAGCTGAATGTGAAGTTTCTTGGGAATGCCACGATCCTTGTGGTTGTGGACCATACATAAATATTTAGTAAATTAGCAAGCGAGTTTTAAGAAAATTAGTGGTGTAAACATTTTCCATTTTCTAGGCTAGTTAGATTCTGTGATTTTGCTTTTGATCCAGTTCCTGTCGCAAGGATCTTGTATTTTAAGCAGCAAACAGTAGATCTGGAAAATGGAATTTGCAGAGTTTAGGTGTAGTAATAAGATTTGGTTACAGTTTTATCTTTTTGCCAATTGCCTATAGAATACTTTTGAGGCCTTAAATATATAGCCTCATACATTTATAACTTTATAAATGTTACTAAAGCATTAAGGGACAATTTACCTTCTCCACCCCTATAGTTATAGTATATTTTTTGCACATTAAGTTCGATATGCCCCAAGCAATTGGGAGCGTCGGCATTTCTGCTGAAGCTAGGCTGAGAATTTCTCACTCAACTCAGAAATTGGCCAGATATTTAAGAAATGCACTTGCAGAACAACACATTATAGATAGATTGTATCCCAAATCAAACAGGTGCAAAGATGTAATTGATCCAAATCAAACAAGTGCAAAGATGTAGTTGACCTAAAAAAAATTGTTATACAAAAGTCAAATATAAAAACTCAAAGGAGAAAGATAGGGGGGCTGTGAGCATGTGTGCACGTATATGTGGTCTGGAACACTGGCGGACAACACAATGAATTTCAATCCAACTTGTTTGGTTGCTCGGCAGTTTCTATCGAATTTGCGAGTGCGCCTAAAAAAGTTCCTGCATAGTTGAGACAACATGATGAATTTCAATTACCTTAATATATAAAAATGGAGCAGCATTTTGATTTGGAGTTTTGGAGAACCCAAACCACGTTTTCTATATTGTCATGTTCTCAAAACATTTCCTCCTGTCGTTTTTTAAGATTTGAGTATCAACATCTTTGCAAGAGAAATATTCCTAATCAGAAGAAAATGAAATTGATATATTTGTTTAGTGTTATATATGACCGTGTGATTGTTTGAACTTGGAAAGTTGTATAATTGTATGCCGCTATCAAAAGTTCATCGATCAGAGTACCTTGGGTTGTCGGGACCACTTGGTTTGTCAATCAATGTCGCAGTCCTACTGCTCAATGTAGCTACAGACGTTCTGCAAGTAGTTCAATTAAACAAGAGAGTTAAATCCCCGGTATGATTAAATGAATATTTGAATCATTCAGGATACCAAGAAGAGAAACAAAAGCGAAGGAAAAAGGACCGTACCAGTTTGCTTGGACTTGCTTCTTCTGGCTATGAAAGTCAGAAGTAGACACTAAAAGTTGGGGGCAATTGAGCACATCCAAGTGTTCCAATGAAGGGCACTCAACTGGAAACTTTGAGCAACCTCCACTTTCAGCGAATGCAAGAGATGGCCCAGACCATTGCCCAAACAATGGCGCAGACGATGGCCACTCAAAATGCTCAAATGAACGAGAGGTTTGATCGATTACTAGGCCAACAAAATGGCCAAAATGGGAACCAAGGGGCGCCTAATGGAGTACCAGTGGCCGGGCCTCAAGTGGAGGCCCAACCAAATGTCTTTGAAGTAAATCCGCCTCAACCTAATCCACCAGCTGGGGGCAACCCAGCCCCGGTGGCTAATGTTCCGCCGATGGGCAACAATCCGTATGCAGCGGCCAACCAATTCCAAGTGTTCCCGCCATATAATCAATTTCGCCCACAAGCTCACCAAGGGGCTGGAGCCAACTTTGCTGGGCCTCATATCAACCAATTTGTCGGAGTCGGTGGTTGGAATAATCTTGGCGGGAATGCAAATAATCCGTTGCTAGGAAATCAAGCAATCGACCGAGGTGCGGTCGACCAAATAATTCAAGATATGATACCCCATGCTAGGAGGATTGGTAGGCTAGTCTACTGAAGGCCATATTCGGAGCACTTTGATCAAGAGGAATTTCCGAGGGGCTTCAAGGTTCCGGATTTTGCACTATTTTCGGGAGATGGGCTCCAGTCGACCGTGGAACATATTGGCTGATTCACGGCCCAATGTGTGGAGATTAGGCATCGCGAGGCCTTGAAACTAAGGTTATTTCCAAGTACCCTCACAGGGGCAGCTTTCTCGTGGTGTGTCAAGCTTCCACAAAACTCCGTCCCAAATTGGCAAGTCATGTAGCAAATCTTCCACGAGCAATTCTATCGGCCGGAGCCAGAAGTCTCGATGGCCGACTTGGCGAAGATAAGCCAGAAGCCAAATGAGTCAGTCCAAGAATACTTGGGGCGATTTAGAGAAGCAAGGGCTAGGTGCACAGTTAATATGCCTGAGCACGAGTTTGCAAAATGGGCCCAAGGAGGATTGTTGCTTGACCTTCGAAAGAAATTTGAAGGAATTGAATTCCGTGACATTTATAATCTCCTACTTCGGGTGGATTGATACGAAGCCCTTCTAAAAGAGGAGCAGCAAAAAGGGCGGTCGACACCTCGGCCAACCTTTTATAGGGATTCGACCAAGCCTTCCGGGCCTAGAACTACGGCGGTCCACGCGGTGGAAATTAAAGACATAGACTTGGAAGAAAGGGAAGATGAAGTTTACTTAGAAGAGGAATAAGAGTCAGCTGAGGTAAACTTGGCTGAGATTGTGGCCAAAGGGCCATATGTGTGCAAAGCTTTGTCTAAAGCCTCTAAGGATCAAAGGCCGACAACGGCCCAAGTTTCCAAGTTTAGTGGAACCTCCCAAAAGGCGGTCGTAACAAAGTCCTACACGTTTGATATTTCTAAAGCCAAACAAATCTTCGACCAACTTTTGAAAGAAAAGATCGTAAAATTGTCTAATGATCATGATATTCCATCGGCTAATGAACTTAGAAATAAAACTTATTGCAAGTTTCACAATGTCTGGTCTCATACGATTAACAATTGTCTTGTTTTTTCGGAATGGCGTGCAAGATCTCATCGATCGAAAGATCTTGAAATTTCCGAAGAGAAAGCTGCAATGGGCGTCGACAAGAATCTTTTCCCAAATGCTCAAGTCAATATGGTGAACACCAACTTCCCAAGGCCAGACCAACCAAGGC
>BJCG01002223.1:0-41652 GCA_005406145.1 Prunus yedoensis
ATTATAGAGGTAGTAACCGACCTATGTAAGTCGGCTTTATATAGCTAACCGACCTTGACAAAAGCTCCCAGCCACATATTCAACCGACCTTGAATAAATCTTGTAGTTTCTAGGAATTTTTAGGCGGTTTGGTGTTGCATACTTTGCTGGACTTCACTTGAGCATTCTAGATTGTTCTAGTTTCAATCTGCCAACTTGCTTAGCCACTCCACCGACTTGAGCATTTACTTCACCTATTGTTTTCTCCTATATATTGTTCTAGATATTTCTAGTGGTATTATCACCTTATTGTTTACACTTCTAGAACATTGTAGAGATTGCTCCTCAAAATGGGTTGAGCTGGGGTTGATACTTTAACAGGAAGATCGAAACTTGGCTTCATCAATGGAAATATTCCTGCACCTGCTGTTGATGATCCAAAGTATGAGGATTGGTTCTGCAAGGATCAACTTGTCATGTCCTGGTTGCTCAACTCTATGGAGCCTCAGGTTGCTGAGATTTTCAGTTTTTTTGATTCTGCGCAAGATCTTTGGACTGGTGTCAAAGAAATGTATGGAAATCAAAATAATGCAGCCAGGATTTTTCAACTAAAGAAGGATATTGCTGGAATGTATCAAAATGGAAAATCTTTTATTGAACATCTGGGAAAGCTTAAAGGCATGTGGAATGAGCTCGATCTTTACAGACCTCATACTACTGATTCAGCCACTCTTCTGAAAAGAGCTGAAGAGGATAAAATTTTCCAACTCTTGGCAAGTTTGGATCCAGATTATGAAGACTTACGCAGTCACATTTTGATGAGTGCTGAAATGCCTTCTTTCAATACTGTTTGTACTACTATTCAACGAGAAGAGGTAAGGAAGAAAGTCATGAATGTAGAAACCAAATCAGGCGCTGGAAGTTCTAAATCTAAAGCTTTTGTTGCCGGTGCTAAAAACCAAGGAAGCAAAAATTTCAAAGGAAAAAAGGGCAATCTGGAGTGTAGTTATTGTGAACAAAAAGTTCACACCAAGGATAGGTGTTGGATTCTCCATCCTCATCTGAAACCAAAATTTGGAAAGGAAGGCAAGGGAGAACAAAAACACAGTGCCAATCAAGTTTCTGCTGCTGATGATTTTGAAAAATTCACTATCAACCCTTCAGCTTTTCTTGGTGAGTTTGCTACATATCTCCACCAAAAAAATGAGAATCCCGATTGTAAAATTAATGCAAGTGTCTCTAATAATGCTGGAGCAAATCTTGCCTCGAACTCTGCTGCTCTTCTTGGACAGTTTGCTAATTTTCTTCAACAATATGGAAAATCCTCTACTTCTGATGTCTCAGGTATTGTCAAAGCCTTTGTGACTGCTCTTATTTCCAACACTATGTCAAATGTTTGGGTTATAGATTCGGGAGCCACCGATCACATGACAAATAAAAAACAGTATCTTTGTGAGTTTAAGAATTTCACTAAGGCTTGTTGCATTCCTAAAAGGACACAAATTAATGTGCAAACAACCAATTAAAAATACCCGCAAGTGCACGAATCTAACGAAGTATAGATTATGTAAGTACGGGGTCGATCCCACGAAGAACTTGTCGGCTTCCTATAAGTTCTAATTTGAGTACGTAAAGAACACTTACTTGACACACCACAAATACACAAATGCAAAATGGAAACTAAAAATAAGTAAAGAAGTGTAAAAGAAATGAAACAACACAAGAAAACTAAAGAAAAACACAAACAGCATTTTCTATCGCCATTTTATCACCACTTTATCACCTGTGAACAGTGCGTGAACAGTGAAAAATGAACAGTAATGACCGGTCGCATGAACAGTGACAACCGGTCGTTTTTTACAGAGTCAATACTCAAATTTTGACGTGATGAGCGACCGGTCGCATGAACAGTGACGACCGGTCGTTTTTTACAGAGTCGTTTTCTCTGCTTTTCAGTTTCGACCTCTGTCCAGTGTTTTGCCTATAACTTTCTAACCGTTTGTCCAAAATTTACGTTCTTTATATGATTGGATTCAGCACAGAAAATGCAAGAATATAACGCGGACCAAAAGTCCAAAACAATTACGGAAACAAACAAAATTCAGTAACAAAGACACATAACGTGTCAAACACACAACTCACACACACATTGGGGGGTTTTTTTTTTTGATTTGTTTCAGTGACCTATTTCTATTGCATGAAAGTAAATGGACTTGGAATTTAAATAAGAATGGCAGAGATGAATTATCAAAATGTGAAAGTATCAAGTAACAAACACTAGGGTTTCGGATCCACCCTAAACAATTCTAACCCTGTTCATGGATACTCAAGTGATGAACTCTAAATGTGTTAATGAAGATTTCGCAATCAAGACCATGGGTCGTGGCTCAAGATGCATTGATTCTCTCTATATATTGTAAAGTGCATGGTTCGTGCTACAATACTGTGCTCTCCTCAGAACCGAACCTAGGTATAGTTCGTACTTCGATTCGATTGCAAGGAAAACCATTAAGTTCAAAGAGAATATGAACATCACAAGAACCCTAATAGCATGGTGTTTACATTAGGTATTCAAGAAACCAATTCACATGGATGGTTCTTACTCCATCCATCTATTGCTTAGGAAAACATGAAGATACACATAATCCCAACAAACTCAAATGCATGCTTTCAAAGATGGCCAACCAAGGAAAACACACATCAAGGATAGATTAATGTTGTGAATTGGAATTCATCAACAATATTCAGACTTCATACACTCAAGCATCAAAACAATACGGTAATCATGTTTAGGGCTTCAACCTAAGCCCTAGCTATGGAGTTTAGTTGCTCATACTTATTCCAATACAAACTCAAACAAAATTAGAAAGAAGTTACAGATTTTGTGAAAGTGGGTGAAAGCTTGAAGTCTTCAATGGTGGAAGTCTTCTTCTCCACTTTGCTTGGCTGCACCTTGGCTTTCTCCTAGCTCCAAGCTCTCCAAAATCTGCTCCTAAGTTGTAGAATGATGGAATGGTTTGATTCCCCCACATTCAATAGCTCATCCAATCAGAATGCCTCTCCCTTTGCTTCCCTCTCTCCTCCTTTCCAGCTCCAAGAAATAATATACAACTCATGCTTTAGTTAAAGCCTTTGCCCATTGTCTTCTTGTCCCCTTGCAAATGATGAAGCCTTGTCTTCACAAAAATGCCAATTGCTTCAGAAAATATCTCATTTACTAAGGTAATTTCTTGTTACCAAGTGTATGTAACAAGAAGAATCAAGATGACACAATGGAGGTAAAAGCTGGCCAATTCCGGATTTCCAGAGCTGTGGTAACATGTTGGATTTGGTTTGGATAGGCAATACTTGTTCAATGGAGCTCAAATTTGGATATGTTGTAGTTAACATCTATTGGAACAAGTCTCATGAAGATCTTCACCTCATCCGAGCACTGGAGCATGCTGATCAAGGCCAAGAGTTGACCTACGAAAATGAACAAAAACAGAATTTATGACAAATAATGCACTTTTAGCTCATTTTCATTCCAACAAATGTAAAATCTAAGAAAACACAAAAAGGAAGTAAAAAGCTATAAAATGTCAAGAACTAACTCAAAATAGTGGGTGAATAACATGAAAAATCATGTTAAATTTCTTGGTACAGATGTAGAGTCTACTGCCTTATATGTGCCAATCGTTTCCTTTTCAGTTATTGTCAGTAGGGAGACTGACAAATTCCTTAAACTATGATGCTGTTTTTTCTCCTTTTAATGTGATTTCAGGATCGAATTACCAAGAAGAAGATTGGTGAAGGTGTTTACTCAAATGGGTTGTATCTTCTTCATCATTTTCCTAACAACTCAAAAGGGCTCCAGGTCAATTCTCTCCCAAATCATGTTTTGTGGCATCAACGTTTGGGACATCCCTCTGAATCTGTTTTGTCAAGCTTATTTCCAGCAGTAGATAAGGCATCCCAAGATTGTGAGATTTGTCATTTTCAAAGCAGGCACGTCTGCCATTTAGTCATTCATTGTCAAAAACCACCAGACCTTTTGAAATTGTTCACTGAGATGTATGGGGGCCAGCACCCTTAGAATCTTTTGATGGTTTAAATATTTTGTTATCTTTGTCAATGATTTCTCTCGGGCTACTTGGTTGTATCTATTGAAATCAAAAAGTGAGGTTGCTTCTGTCTTCAAAGAGTTCCATCGGCTTATAATGAATCAATTTTCAGCCCAGCTTAAAGTTCTGAAATCGGACAACGGTACTGAATTTATGAACAGTACCCTTTCACAATACTTAAGTTCTTATGGTGTCATTCATCAGACGAGTTGCGTTGGCACACCCCAACAAAATGGGGTGGCAAAGAGAAAAATCGTGATCTCCTTGAAAAAACACGATCACTCATGCTGCAAATGAATGTTCCTAAGAAGTTTTGGTCTCAGGGAGTTCTTACGGCAGCCTATGTGATCAATAGGCTTCCAAGTAGAGTTCTTAACTACAAATCTCCTCTTGAAATTCTCAAAGGAAGGAAAATTGATCTTTCCCACCTTCGTATTTTTGGCTGTGTTTGTTTGTTCATATTCAAGGATTACATCGAGATAAATTTGACTCCAGGGCAGTTAAGTGTGTTTTTATGGGTTACTCTTCAACACAAAAAGGATACAAATGCTATGATTCACGAACCCTAAAGATCATTATATCTCGTGATGTTGTGTTTAATGAAACATGTTCCTTCTTTGATAAATCCTATGGAAATAATATTCAAGGGGAGAGCTTTCTTGATAAGGTGCCTTTGCCAATTGTAGAAACCATTGCTGATCATAGTCCTACAAGTGCTCCTTGTTCTCGAGATATAACTTCCAGCAGCGTAGATACGACTTCCGGCAGCGAAGGAACACCTTCCAACAATGAAGGTACTCCTTCCGACAGTGTTCAAACTGAGCTTATTAACCCTTCTACTCTTCCTTCTCTGGTTGCACCATGAAGAAATCCAAGTCGAGCGCGGAATCCTCCACCAAAATTCAAGGACTATGTCAATTGTGCCACTCGGTATCCAGTTGAAAGGTATATTACCTACGCTAATGTGTCTCATTCCCATGCTGCCTTTCTAAGCAAATTTCAAACTCTTGTGAACCCAGCTCTTTTCAAGAGGCCAAAACCAATTGATTTTGGCAAAATGCAATGAGAGAAGAACTTAAAGCTCTTGATGAAAATCAAACATGGAGTATTGTCAAGTTGCCTAAGGGAAGAAAGTGGTTGGTTGCAGATGGGTTTTAAGACCAAGTTTAACAGCGATGGATCCATTGAGAGACACAAGGCACGGTTGGTGGCTAAAGGGTTTACTCAAACTTTTGGAGTAGACTACAAGGAAACTTTTGCTCCTGTAGCAAAGATGAACACAGTAAGAGTTCTCTTATCTGTTGCTGTCAATAATGATTGGCCTTTATTTCAAATGGATGTGAAGAATGCCTTTTTGCATGGAGAATTAGAAGAGGAAGTTTACATGAGCATGCCACCAGGTCATCCTCAAGAAAAACAAGAAGGAATGGTCTGTAAATTGCACAAGGCTATCTATGGACTTAAGCATCCCCACGGGCTTGGTATGCCAAATTAAGTTCAGTTCTTGAAAGTATAAATTTCAAAAGAAGTAATGCAGATTCCTTCTTGTTTGTTAAAGATGGGCCTGCTGGAAGATTGGTGGTACTTATATATGTTGATGATCTCATTATTACAGGCAGCATATGATAGAGATTCATAAACTCAAGTCTTTCCTTCACAAGAAGTTTGCTATTAAGGATTTAGGGTCCTTAAAATATTTTTTGGGTATTGAAATTGCCTCCTCAAGCAAGGTTTATTTCTTAATGAACGCAAGTATGTGTTGGATCTTCTTCAAGAAACTGGAATGTTAGAAACCAAACCAGCCATTACCCCCAATTGACTGCAAGGCCAAACTTGGTCTTGATGGAGATTTGTTAGCAGATGCTAGTTATTATCAAAGGCTGGTTGGGAGGCTTATTTATCTTACTATTACTCGTCGTAACATCTCTCATGCAATAAGCTTAGTAAGCCAATTCATGCATTCTCCTCGATCAACTCACTTGCAAGCAGTCAAACGGATTCTTCGTTACTTAAAGGGTTTTGTTGGTCGTTGTTTTTTGATGAGGAAAAATGGAAACAATCAAATTATAGGGTACTCTGATGCTGATTGGGCAGGGTGTCAAATTGACAGGAAATCCACCACCGGATATTGTACCTTCGTTGGAGGAAATTTGGTCACATGGAAGAGCAAGAAACAAAGTGTTACTGCTCGTTCAAGTGCTGAAGCCGAATATAGAGCCATGGCTGCGGTCTCTTGCGAATTAATTTGGCTCCAGGGACTTCTCAATGATTTGGGCTCTAAAGACCCACATCCCATGACTCTCTTTTGTGATAATCAGGCTGCCATTCACATCGCTTCCAATCCAGTGTTTCATGAACGAACCAAGCATATTGAAGTTGATTGCCATTTTGTTCGAGAAAAGATTCAGTCTAATATAATTCGCACATCATACATTCGCAGTAATGAGCAACTGGCAGATATCTTCACCAAGGGCTTCCTTTAGCTCAATTTGAAAACCTTTTGTTCAAGCTTGGCTCATCAATATTCTCGCCTCCGCTTGAGGGGGAGTATTGGAATATGTAAAATAATTAACTACGGCTGGAACTTCTCGTCTTCTTACAGCTGCTGGAAACTCTTCATCTTCCAACGGCTATATTGTCTTGGTTCTGTAAAGCCTTTATTGCTTCTAAAGACTGTAAAAGGCCTGCCTATATATGCAGCCTGTTGTACTGATATCTATATGATGAATAAGAATCTCAAACTCCACCGGGGACGTAGGCTCAACATTGCCGAACCTCGTTAAACTTGTGTTGTTCTGTTTTCTTCTTTTTCTTTGATTTCTACACTAAAGATGATGGGATGTTGCCAGAAAGCAAGTTGTTGGCTATGTTCAAGAGGAAAAGACAGCTTCCGAAAGACTTTGTATTGAAGCGGAGAACATGTTGCTCTGCAAGTACAGAGTACCCAGACGCTTCATATCTCCAATAGTCCCCGGAATTTTACCCGAAAATCGATTGTTATTCAAAACAATGGACACCAAAGATGTTGCTTCGGAAATCTCATCTGGCAATTTTCCAGATAATCGATTGTAACTGACGACAACTGTCCAAGCTTCTTAGCGCTTTTGATATCAGAAGTAATCATTCCTTCAAACTGATTCGAAGTAAGGGCAATGATTTCCGCATTTGGCAAGCCCCAAATCCCGGCAGGAACAACACCAGAGAGCGAGTTGTAGCTGACTCTGAACCTCTTCAAAGTCGAACACTTGGCGTAATTTTGAGGAATTTCGCCCGTGAACTTGTTCTGCAGGAAAAAAAGGCCCCTCATCGTCCCCATCTTGCACATATCAGGTGGAATAGTTCCCGTCAAGAAATTCTCAGAAACATCAATGAAGTCAACTTTAGACCAGGAGCCTAGTTTCTGAGGCAAAGTACCTGTCAGCTTGTTTGCGTACAAAGACAGGTTCACAAGCTTCTTGAACTCGCCGAACTCAGCTGGCACTTCTCCAGATAAGCCGTTATTATACAGTTGCAAAGAAACTATGTTCTTCAAGAATCCCAGCTCTGACAAATCGCCTTCGAGTAAGTTCTCCGAGGCAATCAAAATTCTCGAGGTTTATGAGGTTTCTTAGCCCGAAAGGAAGCGTTCCGTTCAATTGGTTGCTGTATAGCTCCAGCTGCCAGAGCTTGGTGAGCTTGCCAATCTCGGACGGAATTTCTCCCACCATTCTGTTTTCAGATAACTCCAAGTTGATAAGCTCTGTGAGGTTTCCGATACTCTTCGGAATTGGTCCTTGGAGGCTACAATTTGTCAAGTAAAGCCAGGTGAGATTCTTGAGGTTGAAGATTTCGCTTGGGAAGAGGCTTTGATCAAAAGGGTTGTCTCCCAAGCTCAACCGAATCAGACCCGTCATGTTGTTCAATGATTTCCATGGAAAAGTACCCGAAATTCCGCTTTTGTTCAGATGAAGATGTTGTAATTCGGACAAGGATGATATCTCAGGGAACGATCCTGTGAACAAATTGTTTCCCAAATCCAAGTACTTCAATTTTGAGCAGTTGTTCAAGTCCTCCTTGATCGTGCCATTCAAAGAGTTGAATCCCAAAGCTAGTTTTTCCAAGGATTCGAGCTGGCATATTTCGTCCAGCGCAAGAAACCCAGAAAGGTTCTGATTCGAAAGCTCAATTTCTCGAACTGAATTGTTTTCATTGCAGACAATTCCGCTGAAACTGCACGGGGGATTGGAGGAGTTCCATGTGCTGAATATGCTGCTGTTGGTGTTTGAGTTTTGAAATGTGGATTTGAGTTTCAAGAGAATTTGAAGCTCGTCCACAGCGGCAGCCTTCGTGTCGGAGAGAAGGCAGAAGAGAAAGAGGAGGTAGAGGCAGAGATGGTTTTCCCGGTTTGTCAATGACGGCATGTCTGGGGGTTGACGGGAGGATAGACTTTTGGGAATGGAGCGTCGAAGAGGGTACTTTTGAAGTGACACCAGGGGTGTATTCAATTGAAGAATATACGCGCCTGTTCTTTACCTATCAAAATCTATATGCGATAAGGCAACATCTCATACGCCTTTGAATTCTCTCTTAGGTCTAATTGGTTTTCTGATTATCACATTTTTGCACTCCAATTAAATGTGATAATTAAAACAAAATGGTCAGAAGCCAATGGAAGTTGTTCTTTATAGAGCTGGTCCCATATCATGTTATAAACAAAACCAAGACAAATGCAATAGCAATGTATAAAAGAGAATGGTCACGAAGCCACTATAAGTTGTTCGTTATAGAGCTGGTCCCATAGCATGTTATAAACAAAACCAAGACAAATGCAATAGCAATGTATAAAAGAGAATGGTCACGAAGCCACTAGAAGTTGTTCGTTATAGAGCTAGTCCCATAGCATGTTATAAACAAACCAAGACAAATGCAATAGCAAATACCTCCACCCATTCCATCACAAGCACCCTACGAGTTGTGGAATCCAGATATATTTCTGGAACCAAAACGTTAGGTATAAATTTTAAATCAAAAATCAAAACAACCAAGCAATCAACAGCCAAGAGTGCAAAACAAAAACAAAAAAGCAATCAACAAAAGGTAGAGAATAAGATCATTACAGCCAAACAATCAACAAGCCTTTCCATCAACTCTCACGCATATTTAAAGAGGTAGGCTCGTCAATGTTCTACGTCTTTAAAAGGGAAGAGTAATCTGGCAATAGGATGTAGAGGAGTTTATATTTTTCGAAAACTTAATATGAAGAGTGGTGGGGGTGTGTGGGGTGTGTGGGGCGTGTGTATAGATGTACTAAGGTTAATTATTAAGTTGGATGACTTTTTTTGTCTTTTTACACAATAATAAAACTTACAACTTAATGATTTAAGTAAGGTCTAAAATATCAGTGATATCGGAAATATCAGTACGCCAAAAACACGGAAATTTCGATGGAAATATCGGGATATTATCGATATTGATAAAAATTGAATAAAAACCACGAAAATTGTAAGAAAAACTTGGAAATTTTTATTGAACTTTGCAGGATGTTTATTTAGTCAATTATATATTAGTTTATCATAAAAAAAAATTGGAAGGAAATGCATTGCATGATGAATTTAACTGATTTAAGTTGATTATATAGCGAGTTGTCAAACACTGTGGGTGTAGAAAATATGTAGTAATTAATGAAAAAAGATTAAACACACCATAATCATTTATATATAATGAATTAGTACAATATTTTACACTTTATATATTGCATGGTAAGATACATAAGTGACTTAGTACCACATAGAGTTCCTATGAGGTTCATATTTTTCACTATCTTCACCATCTCTATGTGTAGAGTAAGTATATTGTGAAGAGTAGTCATCAAATGATAAATCCCCAAAATAATTTTGCATGTAATTGTTAACGTGCCACCCATATGAATCCGAGATTGGTTGACGTTGTCCATAAGCAAAATCATTTGAAGATTGAGTCTCAGATTCTTTCCATGAGTCGCTTGATTCCATCCCAACAGGAATGAGATATGAAGGGTAGGGAAATGGTTGGTTATGAGTATAACTATAATTACTACTTCTGTAACGTCCGACCCAAAATAAAGGAGTAGTGAATTAATTAATTTCAAGAATTTTCAATTTTCAATTTTGCCCTCGAAGTAGGGGTAATTTGATCATTTTTTTTTATTAGGGAGGATTTTGGGGCAGTGGCTAGTACCTTTATGTAGGTCGTACTGATACGAGTCCATAGACATGTGGTAGGCTTGAATCGAAGTTGTAACGAAAGAAATACGATCTAAAAACCTCCAGTGGCACAATCGTAATATTTTCGAAGTTTAATTTTAATAAAAAAATCAGAAAATCCCTCACTTTTCTCACTCTCTCCCCTTCTCTTCTGCGCGCGACCCCTCCCCCTGTTACTGTTCATCCGAATAGAACCAGCCACGCCACCGCCATCTCCGGCCACCCCGAGCGACAACACCGGTCCCAAACAAACCGGGCCACCTTCCTCTTCCAAACCCAGCCAAGCTCTGCCGCCACAACTGCCGGATGCCACCGGAAAACGCAAAAAATCGCGCTGGTTTTTGACAGGTTTTCCATCACTCGTTCTCCCTCAATTCTCCACAAAATCGGACGAATGAGGTATGGAATTTCGACTATTTTTCATGATCTAGCTGCTGGTTGGGTAGGATTTCATAAATTTTGAGCGTTGATAGTCCAATTTTTGAATTGAATTTGCACGAAAATATCGACCCCGAAATTTCGGCGATATTATCGACGATAATTTCGATAAACTGACAAAATATAACTAGGATGTTACGAAAATATCGGCAGCCAAAAATAACGATATTATCGCCGAAATATTGGCGATAATATCGACATTTCATTCCTTGCTTAAGATTTTTTTAAAAGATTTTTATAATTAGGATTTTTTACGTTTGGATTTTAAAAGATTTATATCATAAGAATTTATAAGATTTGAAAGGACCACGTAGATTTTTTACTTTTATGATGCTAACCAACCAACTTTTAGTCGGATGATGAGCAATGTCGGTCTAGTTCAATGATGCATGAATTCTCCAGGAATAGCCTCTACAAATTCCCACGCTTTCCAAATGATGGTGGAATTTTTCCTTTCAAAATGTTTATTATTATTTTAATTATTTTTTTAGGACATTTCCTATTAAGAGGGGCGATAGCATACTAAACTCGCACACACTACACGGATGCTATGACTCAATCGAGGACTTTTCCTAGAGGAAGCATTTGCTCCAAACCACTACACTAGTGGGTGCTTTGCAACCCCTGCTACAAATTAAGTTAGACACTAATTGTAATTTCCATGATGCAATTAAGTGGTTAGGCATTGACTTGACTTAAGTAATTGAATAAATTTGGAGTTTTCAATTAGTTTGGATCACACTATATTGATTGACTTGATAGACAAAAACAAGCTGCACATTGAAGAGTATACAAATCAGATAATCACTTTTTCTTTTTTCTTTCTTCTTATTTCAATCATTTCAAATTTTATATTGGAGAAATTTTTTGAGGGTGCACTAAGTGGAACTAAATTTCTATTTTAAATTTCTTTTTGTGCATTGGAGCAAATTCTGGCAAGACAATAGTACCTACTCGAATTTTGGCCAAATATTTCCTAATTTTCTTCCCATGCAATTGTTAACCTAGACTAGACTTGAGAATTGAGATGGTAACGGTGCCTTTCCGTGTCCACTCAACCTTTTAAATTTGTCTCCCATCCAAGTTGGGGCACAAGCTATAATTATCTTCTTGCAAATATGGACCTTGACTTAACTGAAGCATATGTCTACCAGCCCAATATTATTATTGTACGTATATATTTATTGATACTTATATAGTAAAACATAAATCTTCCACCAATCACATATTAAAAATAAGATAAATTAATATTACATGTGGTATCAGTCTTAACAAATTTTGGCATAATTAATGTTAACAATGACTTAGAGACCTTATATTGTGCTTTAGATAAGATCTTTGAATGATCTGTCAAGAGCACAGTGAGGTGGCACGCGCCATATTCTGGTTGTCGTTCTTTTGAAGCTTCAGTATGCGCTGCAGTGTCAATGAGGAATAATCATGTTATTTCAATATTGGTTATCGTTAGCCTTCTCTTCTCTTTTTCTTTTTCCTTTTGTTTGTTCAACTTTTCTATGTCTATTGATTTTCTTTGTTTGTAGGTTTGCTAAAGCTCCAGAAGCTGCTCGAATGGATTGGTCTGCATTCACTAAAGGTTTCTTTTTGCTACTACTAGTTGATACTAGTGTTCATAATATGCCCATGATTTTCTGCTCCTGCTTTTAGCTAACGATAACTTTTGTCTTCTTCACCAAGTGTGACAAAATGAAGGGGCGTAAAGGAGCAGGGATGAACTTTTGCTTCACATGTCACAGCTTCGAAACTACTTGGATCAATAGTGTGCATAATCATAAGACTGGCTGATTCCTCAACCTCAAAAGGGGACACAAAGAACAAGGGACTTCAACTAAGTTTTTTAGTGTGTTCTTTTCTTTCTATTTTGCTGACAGTTTCTGTTACTGGTTTCCATGAACTTTGCTGAAGAAGTCCCCGACTAAAAGTGATTCAGATTTGTAATTTTGGCTGTGGAAGAGTGTACTATTCAGTTTTTTACCTGGATCTTTTGTTCGAGTCATCTACGGCTTTCTTGTTGTTTGGTATGATCTGATTGAAGTTTTGAGGAATTGCTTGTAGTTTCTTTACTCATCTCCTTGATGCAGTCTGCTAGAACTTTATAAACTTCTTAAACAAGCAGAAAGTAAAATAATGAATAAAGAAAGAAACAGTAAGGGAAGAGAAGAAAAGGAAAATTGGCAAGAACCAACCCAGCACAATACAAAAAGAGTTGAACCCCTACCAAGAAACCAAACTGAATGAAGACAAGGAACCAAATAAATTGGAACAAAAACTAAAGAGAAGTAGAAGAGAGCATGCTGCAGGAGCATAGGGGTGGATCAAGATCTCTCGATCCCCATCAATTGCTTTGAACACCCTACAACTATTTCATTAATCATCAACATAAACTTCCCTACAACTATTACCTTAGCCTTATTTATAGGCTTTACAAGACTTGGGCACCAAGGCTACTTGGTCCAAAAGTAAACTAATTAATTATAAAATCACACATAAGTAATAAAAGATATCCTAAAACTATCTAAATAAGAAAATAACAATATATCATGAAATAACTAATTAAATGGTAAATATCTATCTTGATCCACCCCTATGCTCCTGCATCAGAGCATCATATACAAACCTGGCAACCTGCAAGGGTCTCCAAAAACAGAGGAACATACCTAAAGCAATCCAGAAGAACACAACACAACAGGACAAAAACTAAAACTAAACCCTGACAAAACAAGTAAAGGGAAATTAAATTAAGTAAGAGCAAACAGAAACCTAAAAAGTAGCAAAAAAGAAGATAACCAAAAACTAACAGTAAAACCATGACAGGTAAAAAAAAACGAAAGAAAAGAAAATACACAAGAACAGAAAAGGAAACTAAACTAACACATCAAAAACAGCAGAAGGAAAACGAACAAACAGCAGGCCAAAAGGAAACCTCGATGATGAAAAACAAAGAGACTGACAAGAGAAATAAAGAGAACAAAGCCTGAATTAAAGCACAATAAAAAACAAAACTTAAAAGAACAATAAAAACTGACTGAGAGCAGAGGAAAGACAAACCTGAACTAAAACAGACACCAAAACCACGAATATGTCAGAATCTTACTAACCAAGAAAAATCTGAAGAAAGAAAAGCAAGCAGATCAAATAAGATAAAGGAACATAGTAAAACCTCAAAAAGCATAGGAATCAAGACAAAATAGAGACTGGAACTACAAAACCAGGAAAAACGCAGGCATCAAGCGAGGACAAACAAAACAAAAAACCACACCAGAATAAACCAAATGAAAACACTACTGTTAAGTGCATCAAAAGGGTAGGAAGCAAAAGAAACAACGAAGCATATACATATGAAGGATCAAGCAACAACACCTAGAAACAATAAGAACCTGTGAATCTAATGTAGGTTGGGGAACAGGTGATTTGAAAACTAGTCCAACCTGCAGCAGGTTTTGGATAACAGAAGAGACAACCATCATCAGAGCGTAACACGTTTGACAGCCACGGAGGCCCCCTCTTCAATCTAAACCTGAAAATAACAACGCTCTCTTAGCCTGGCAATGTACTACGTTATTACAATTGCGAGAGGCATATTGACAAATCACAGCAGGAAAAAGCCTTAGATATGTTTGCGCTTCTGCTATCAGTGTACCATCGGAATCCACGCATTCCTCTGAAGCATTCAAACATCTAATCACCTCTTGAGCATCCATTTCTAAAATGAGACAACCATAAAACCATCTGAGAAGCCACTTATACACACTCTAACCAACCTCAAAAAGCAAATATTCCAATTGAATTTTCCCTTTTCGTGTCTCTTTCTATTGTTTGGTTATTTTGCGTACCCAAAAATTAACAATAATAAGAGAAACTAAAATAAACAGTAGATCTCCTTTCAATGAAACTCAACCCCTGAAGGGAGCTAAGGACTAACTGTCAATTTAGGAAAATATAGAGGAGAATGAGTAGAGAGAGTGGAGACTGTAGAGAAAATGAGTGCTGCACATATTTTTCTGATTTCAACTTCTTGTTCTTTTCTATTTCTTCTTAATCATATATACAACCAATTGCTTACCATCACTATACAAGAAAGACACGGACAGACAAGGAAAACAAAGTCCCTAAAACAAGGTCCATAAAACAAGGACCCCTCAAGACAAGAAAGTGTGTAAAGTCCATAAAACAAGGACTCCTCAAGACAAGAGAGAAAGTGTGTTTCTACTTAGTGTTTCCACTATGTGTTTCACAACCACAAGATGACAACTGCTAACACTCCCCCTCAAGTTGGTGCATAGATATCACCAATGCCCAACTTGATCAATGAGTTGTGGAATACTCTGCTAGAAACTGCTTTTGTCAATATATCTGCCAGCTGATCTTCTGACTTGACAAACGGAAGCTGAATTTCTTTGTTTTCAAGTTTTTCTTTAATGAAGTGTCGATCCACTTCAACATGTTTAGTGCGATCATGTTGGACTGGATTGTGTGCAATGGATATTGCAGCCTTGTTATCACACTGTAGATGCATTCCTAATGTAGGTGCATATCCAATCTCTGTAAGCAATCTCTTTAACCAAAGGAGTTCGCAAATTCCTTTAGTCATTCCTCTAAATTCGGCTTCTGCACTAGACAAGGCAACGACATTCTGCTTCTTGCTTCTCCAAGTAACCAAGTTACCTCCTACAAATGTGCAGTAACTTGATGTTGATCGTCTATCAGTGACGTTTCCTGCCGAATCTGCATCTGTATAACCACTGATATTTAGATGACCATTTTTAGAGAACATAAGTCCTTTTCCTGGTGCTGATTTCAAATACTTAAGAATCCGAAGAACCGCATCCATATGATCTTCACTTGGACAATGTATAAACTGACTAGCAACACTTACAGCATATGCGATGTCGGGTTGGGTGTGAGACAAGTAGATCAATCGTCCCACTAATCTTTGATATCTTTCTTTGTTAGTGGGTACTTGATTGGGATATTCCCCAAGGCGGTGATTCTGAACGATTGGAGTGTCCACAGGTTTGCAATCTAACATTCCAGTTTCTGCCAATAAATCTAGAACATACTTCCTTTCTGAGAGAAATATGCCTTGCTTTGATCGAGTAACTTCAATGCCCAAGAAGTACTTGAGTCCACCAAGATTTTTCATTTCAAACTCCTTTGCCAAACATTTTTGTAGTTGAGAAATTTCCTGCATATCATTTCCAGTAATAATCATATCATCGACATAAATGATGAGAGCCGTTACCTTTCCTCCCTTGTGTTTTAAGAACAGAGTATGGTCAGAATTACTCTGCTTAAAACCATAATTCTTCATTGCCAAGGCAAAACGCCCAAACCATGCCCGGGGAGACTGCTTCAATCCATATAATGCCTTTCGTAATCTGCACACCACATTAGCATGAGTAGATGTAACATATCCTGGTGGGATATCCATGTAGACTTCTTCTGTGAGTTCTCCATGGAGAAAGACATTCTTCACATCAAATTGGTGGAGAGGCCAATCAAGATTTGCTGCAATGGACAATAGCACGCGAACGGTGTTAAGTTTTGCAACAGGAGCAAAGGTTTCTTCATAGTCAATACCATATGTTTGCGTGTATCCCTTGGCCACAAGTCGTGCTTTGTAACGTTCAATTGACCCATCAGCATTGTATTTCAAAGTGTAGACCCATCTGCATCCGACAGTCTTCTTTCCTTAAGGTAAATTCTCCAGTGTCCACGTGTGATTTTTCTCCAGAGCATGCATCTCCTCCTTCATTGCTTGAACCCATTTTGGATCCTTCAATGCCTCACTCACTTTGGTTGGAATATGAATTGCGGATAACTGGTGTACAAATCCTTGGAGGGGTGCAGATAATTTTTCAGCAGAAACATAGTTTGCAATTGGATACTTTGATGCCTTGCCATTATCCGGTGAATACCGAATTGGCGGTTTTCCACGGTTCTGTCTATCAGGTAATTGATATCTAACAGGTTCATCAACTAAAGCAGTAGATGTAGTAGAATCACATACCTCAAGATTATTCTCAGGAGATTGATCAGTGGGTACTGAGATGTGAGGGGGGTCTTCATTATCATCATCGATGAAGTATGAAAACAAGCCAATTTTCTTGTGTGGGGCGACCGGTCGTTGGTCTCCTCGCGACCGGTCACATTTGGACAAGTTCGATTTTCAGCTTCAGCATTGTGGTGCGACCGGTCGCTGGGCTTCTCGCGACCGGTCGCATTTGGACAGGTTTGATTTTCAGCTTCAGCATTGTGGGGCGATTGGTCGCTGGGCTCCTCGCGACCGGTCACATTTGGACAGATTCGAATTTCAGCTTCAGTACTTTGGTGCGACCGGTCGCTGGGCTCTTGACGACCGGTTGCGGGTGGCCAAATTACATTTTCTCTTGGAATTTTTGGGCTCGTTTTGCTCCAATCTTCAAGTTCTTGAATTTCCAGAGCCTCCTTGCTCATTGGTTCTATTTGTATGTCTCTTTGGGGCGGAGAGTTGAACATCGGATCATGGAAGAACATTTCAGACTCCATAAAAGTGACATCCAAGGTGACATAGGTACGACGAGTAGGAGAATGATAACACCGATATCCCTTCTGATGAGCAGCATACCCCATAAAAAACACATCGGAGAGCACATGGATAAAGTTTGCTACGTTGATTTTTATGGAGATGAACAAACGCTACACAACCAAAGATTCGTGGTGGAAGCATCGAAACAGATGGCAGGGGCCCATAATTGGCAAGAGTTTGGAGTGGAGTCCGGAAGTCTAAGACCCGCGAAGGCATACGATTGAGAAGATAAACTGTCGTGATGATGGCATCATCCCAGTGGTTGCGGGGAATATGAGCCCCAATCAGTAGTGCTCGAGCTGTTTCAAGGAGATGTCGGTTTTTTCGTTCTCAACACCATTCTGTTGTGGTGTTTGAGGACAAGTCGTCTCATGAATCATGCCGTGCATCTGGAAGTATGTTTGAAAGTCATGGTTGACATATTCGCCCCCATTGTCGGAGCGAAGAACTCTTATCTTGTAGAGAACTGAGTTTCAATCTATCTGTGGAAAGACTGAAACATAGTAAACACTTCATTTTTATTCTTCATCAAGTACAACCATGTCATCCGAGTACAATCATCCACAAATGTCATGAACCACCGAAGCCAGAATGAGAAGTTATAGGTGAAGGCCCCCAAACATCAAAGTGAATTAACTTAAACGGAGTAGTACTCTTACTTGAACTCAACGGGTAGGGCACACGGTGACTTTTAGCCAAAATGCAAGTGTCACATTTGAAGTCGGAGTCCTTGAAATCTGATAATAAGTTTGGTAGAATATGCTTCATATATCCAAAGGATGGATGCCCCAATCGACGGTGCCACAACCAGACTTGCCTTTGTTTGGTATCATGTGTCACATTGTGAGCCATGCCTGTACTGAGATCCTCCACATAATATAGCCTCTCTCTCATAGTACCACAACCAATAATCTCCTTAGTGTGAATATTCTGAAGTAAACAAAAACTCGGGTAGATTAATACACAACAATTCAATTGTTCAGTAATCTGACTAACTGACATTAGCTTATTTGATAAAGATGGAACAAGTAAAGTATTAGATAATGAAAGAGAGGATGAGAGAGCCACAGTGCCAGCCCCTGTCACAGGAGAAGTAACTCCATTAGCATTAGCAATACTAGTTCGTCTGGGTTGACTGGTACTAAGAAAATCATCAGGATCAAATGTCATATGATCGGTTGCGCCAGAATCAATTATCCAGCCCGTTGAATTTCTATCATCCGAAGTATGGAATACATAGCCAGAGTCACTACTTGCAGCTTCATATCCTTTTTGATCTTTTCATATCGTGTAGTTTCAGTCGGGGTTGTTCGGTTGGTTGGCGGCAACACCTAGTCCAGGTGAGGCCAATCGGTCGGGCCGGTGTCTGGGTCGGGATCGGTGTCTTCAATGCTTCTAGGTAGGTAGGTTGAGAAGAGTTGGTGGTGCTATTTCTAGCAGGGAAAAAAAACATCTTCCCCCATGGAGGTAGCAAAGATTCAGAACAAGAGTCAGGCAATTCCAAGATCGCTGCTCAGATACCATGTCAATTTAGGAAAATATAGAGGAGAATGAGTAGAGCGAGTGGAGAGTGTAGAGAAAATGAGAGCTGCACATATTTTTCTGATTTCAACTTCTTGTTCTTTTCTATTTCTTCTTAATCATATATACAACCAATTGCTTACCATCACTATACAAGAAAGACACGGACAGACAAGGAAAACAAAGTCCCTAAAACAAGGTCCATAAAACAAGGACCCCTCAAGACAAGAAAGTGTGTAAAGTCCATAAAACAAGGACTCCTCAAGACAAGAGAGAAAGTGTGTTTCTACTTTGTGTTTCCACTATGTGTTTCACAACCACAAGATGACAACTGCTAACACTAACTAGTAGATATATTCTACATATGTTACAAAATGGAGACCTGCCTGCAACTATTTTACATCCAGAAACTTACAAACATAAATACGTAAATATAATGATCTGCAGGCTCTAGCGTATATGTTACAAGCAATCTCAGCTCTCATATATTACACAATAATTCCACGTTAAGCTTTAGGTTACGTGGAGATGATCGAGGTGCTTCGACCGATTTTCGAAGCCTGATTCTTGATTAATTTCACTTCTCTGTACCCTTCAGTACTTCCATTTTCTTATTATAAGCAGTGCCATCTTTGCTGATAACAATTCCCATCAATTTAAATGTCTCATGAGCCTCCTCCAGCATTTGAACCACACTTCTCATGGAAGGTCTTAGCTCAGGAAGCCTAGCTGTGCATAGAATTGCAATTCTCAACACCTTGATAGCCTCTTCCTTGTAGACCTCTGGAAGATATGAGTCCACCATACTTAATATGCTCTCTCTACTCTTGAGCATGCTGCATACCCAGCTCACTATGTCCTTGTTCTCCCCAAACTCTGGCTCAATCGGCCATTTCCCGGTCACTAGCTCCATTAACACCACTCCGAAGCTATACACATCACTCTTCTCATTCACTTTGTAGGTGTATCCATATTCTGCGTAATTAACAATTACATTAGCACAATAAATAAAATAAAAAACTCACAATTACAGAATTAAAATAAAATGAGAGAATTTCATTAATTACCAGGAGCAATGTAGCCATGCGTTCCAGCAACCACATGGGTAGAGTCCTTGCCTGCACTAGCCTGAACAATCTTGGCAAGCCCAAAATCAGCAATCCTAGGCTTCAAAAACTCATCTAATAAAATGTTACTAGACTTGACATCTCTGTGCATCACCAGCCTCTCCAAACCATGATGCAGATACTCCAACCCTTTCGCTGCTCCCACTGCGATCTCATACCTTGTCTCCCAATCAAGCTTCATCTTTTGGCACATATGAAGCCGATCCCACAAGCTTCCATTCGGCATGTACTCATACACCAACAAGCTTGAGTCCTCACTTGTAATGCTGCAATACAGCTTCACCGCGTTCACATGCCTAATTGAGCTCAGGTCTCCACCTCAGCATCAAATTCTTTCGACCTTCCACCACGTTTAGCGAGCATTGGAGTTGTGCTCTTGAACTTTTTCTTGCCACTTGGATCGGTGTTCCATATGTGTTTTACAGCGAGTTCCTTACCATTAGCAAGTACAACTCTGGAAACATTTCCGGAACCCCCTTTTCCAATTAGATTCTCTTGCGTAATGGAATCAAGAATCTCACCCTCAGTGAAGCTCAACACATGGAATGACTTTAGGTCCCAAGATTCTTCCTTTAATGAACGGTCGTCATCCTTTTCGCTCTTCTTTAAGAACAAGAAACATGTGAGGGACACAAGCAAGATTGCTGAGCCTACTGAGAAGCAAATAATCAATGTGCGGACGTCCTTGGACATGCCCGAACTAGATGAACACCAAGGGAAGGAGTTGATGTTCATGCTGCAGAGACCGGGGTTACCAGAAAAGCTACCATTGTAGGCTGCAATCGACAGAGTGTCTCGTATGGCACCGGTGAGTCTGTTATGGGATAGATCAAGAATGCTCAAACTTAAAGATGCTAAGCTTTCTGGGATTTGACCAGAAAGTTGGTTTGTGATAAATTCAGAGAGTTCAAGGTTGGAAGAGAGCCTAAAGATGATGGGATGTCGCCAGAAAGCAAGTTGTTGGCTATGTTCAAGTCACTCAGGAAAGGACAGCTTCCTAAAGACTTTGGTATTGAAGCAGAGAACATGTTGCTCTTTACATCATATGAGAAGAATGATGAGGACAAGGTTTCATCATGTTCCACCCCTGCTCTTTCTTTTCCAAACCGGTGCTTTAGAAACAGCAGAGCTCCAATGAGGATGATGACTATTGAAACTGTAATTACCCAGAAAGAATTTAGTTTCTTTTTGGTGAAAGATTGTGGACATGTGGGGAACGTATTTTGATCTGATGAATTAGCATAAACTGAAACACAGAGACCTGGGTTCCCAGAAAAGCTTTCCACCAACCCTCCTTTAATCAATGAGAGAGGAATTGGACCAGAAGCTTATTGTTGAGAAGTTGATAGAGTTTGGTAACAACTCACTGAGACTGTCTGGGATATTTCCAGTCAAGAGGTTGTTGGAGAGATCAAGAACATTGAGAGATTTTAGTGAAGAAAGCGAATCCGGAATGGAATAGTTGAGCTTGTTGCCTTGCAACATCAGTAAATTTAGCTTCTTTAAATTGCCAATTTCAGAAGGAATTGGACCAGAAAGAAGATTATTACTGAGATCAATCTTCACTAGACTGATTGCTCCAGAGATTCCAGGGGGTAGAACACCTGAAATTCTGTTGCTCTGAATAAACAGTTCTGACAAATTTCTAGCCCTTCCAATTGTATCAGCAATCTGACCACTCAAATTGTTGTAACCCAAATCAAAGATTGAAACATGGGAAGACTAAGAAGTCCTGCAGGTATTGGACCTTCCAAACTATTATAGCTAAGTCGAAATCGAAGAAGAGACTGGCATTCTGAATAACTCTCTGGTATCTCTCCAGAAAACATATTCTCCAGCATTAGAAAGTAGAGCAACTTACCTCCCTTGCAAACCTCTGTTGGCAATGGACCAGAAAGTCGGTTCTCTGACAAGTCTAGGACAATCATAGGCGATAACTTCCCCAGATTTCTTGGAACTTCAACAGTCAAAGAATTGTCGTAAAGTGATAACATGCTCAGTGTTTTCGAGTCTGCAATCGCCCTTGGGATTTCACCTGAAAGGGTGTTGTTGTAGAGTTGCAGAACTTCGAGCTTGGGAAGGCGACAAATAGATTCTGGGATCTTTCCAGTCAACTTATTGACGGACATGTCCATGTCTATGAGCTCTGTGAGATTTCCAAGCTCCTCAGGAATAGTTCCACCAAATTGGTGTTAGTAAAGCTCTAATTGTTTCAAATTCTTGAGCAAACCAATCTCTGCAGGAATTTGACCCCCCAGGAAATTTCCACTCAATTCAAGATCAACAAGAGAAGTCATGTTTCCTATTGATGCTGGAATCTTTCCTTGCAACATGCATGTTGTCAAGACCATAGACTTGAGCTTTGTCAGCCTGTGAATATCCTCCGGTAGTTGCCAGAAGTTGAAAGCTCCATTCTCATTGAAGTTGAGCAACTCAAGGTTGGTAAGATTGAATACTGACATGGGGAATTTGCCTTTGAACAAGTTGTAAGACAGTCAAGTATCCTTAGAAATTTCAAGCGTGAAAAATCTGGAAGCGTTTGGCTGAGGAACAAGTGATCCATGCTAAGCTCTTCCAGGGACTGAGCAGTTGGTGATGCTATACAGAAAGTCACCCTGGAGATTGTTACGACCAAGACGAATAACACGCAACTCAGGCAGGTAAGAGCAGATGTCTGCAGGAAAGTGGCCGCAGAGTGACCTACCGGAGATATCCATCTCGACAACATACCCTTCATTGTCGCAGGTGACACCAGTGAAGTTACAGTAAGGTTTTCCTCCTGTGATAATCCCAATCGGACAAGGAATTGCCTGAATTATCTGAAAGAGACATTATCGTGAGCAACAAAAAACTGAGACTGGTTAGTGTTGGTGGGTGCTGATCTGGCTTGGGAAGAATGAAAAACCAAGTATATTATAAGGGACAGAGAAAGGCAGTAGGTGAGATGATTAGGAGAGCCATATTTGAAGAGATCAAAGATGGACGGAGGAAAAAGAGAGAGAGAAGAAATAAAGGTAGTTAAAAAACTGGTAGTAATTGTGGCAGGGAAGGAGGAGAGGAAGAGAAGAAGTATATAAATGTGATGATTGAGGGGATCATTGGGTGCAGCAAAAACAAGCAGCCTTGATGATGGAAAGAAGGGTTTTTGCAGTAGTACAGAGACTGAGTATGGAGAGGAAGAGAGAGAGAGAGAGAGAGCGATGGCGATCTTTGCATATAAGAGGGCTTGTGTTTAACGCCACCGATGACGTAGTAGGAGAAGAACAGCAGTGCCAAGTTCGTAAGACTGAGAGCCACATGACAAAACTGAAAGAAAATTGATTTGGTCTCCATGATCTCATTCTCTAAGAGGACCCCCCCCAATACCACTCACAAGTTAGATACAGACACAATTATGATATTTATATAAATTTTCTGTAGCTGCCTGTGACTGCTGGAGCACCAATTTTATGTATTTTTGTATAACCAAAATACTGATCACAGAGTACGCATAACTTGTTGGAAAAATAGGGTCTAATTGCTATACTAGTAGAAAAATCAGAAATACTAAATGCAATTAGAGTATCTTCTGCTAGAGAGTAGAGGGCATATGCAACTTATTTATTTCGATACAAGTGCTTGGGTTATTGACTTATTGGTACAGTTAGGGTTTATCTTCAGCTGAGAAACCATGTCTGCAGAAACTTTTCCACTGTATGGCCATGTGTTTTCATTTTTTGTTATTTTTTTGTTGCTTTTTTTTTTTGTCATGGTTCTTAAATTTATCCACGAGTTACATTTTAGCCCTCAACTCAATTTTTAGTTCTCATAATCGTTCAACTCGACCATGTGTCCCATGTTTAATTTTTTCTGTCACTTAAGTCAATTTTTCTGTGGATCTTAGGAGTAAATTAGGAATCTCACCGTACAACAATATATCACTCTTGTTGTGCTGCTAACTTCTTAGAGTTATATTGTGAAGAACTTAGGTGTATAGAATGGCCATTGAATCAAAGTACTAGCCATCTCCATAATTGAATGGAATTGAGTCTCTTGTATAAAAACATGTGCTGATAGACAATTTAGTACTTGGGAGTCTGGAGTATGTATTGTTACAGAATATATTATATCTTATGGGAATAATTCTTTTAAAAAAATATTTACACTAAAATATGTTGATATACAAAAAACTTCAGAATGAAGCTAGTCAAATTAAAAAAATTATCTACTAATTATCTAATGCAGTCCATAAGTGCTAATAACACTAATTTACTGTTTAAGCATCACCTGGTCTGCCTCTGCTAGTTGGTTTTCAGCATATTTGGTATTTTGGGTGCTTTTCTGCTGTATTGTGCTTTCCTACGGATTGCAGAAGATTTTAGAATTTATAAGCCTATTGGGTGGTAGTTATTTTTTTGTCCCCTTGTAAACCAGTGCTGTTGTTTTGGAAACTTGATTTACTCTCCAATTGGTTGAGAGACATAATTTTTATCCAACAATCTTTTCTCAACATGTGGCTTAGTAATTAAGGCAATGAAACAGTTGTTGGAAGATAAGAAGAAGAACAAAAGCAGCATATAATGGCAAACAAACCTTTTTTAGATGAACATTTAGGCCTATCAAATCTAAATGGTGCATATTCTACATGTTTTCAAGGGGTGAAAAGAGTTTTACTTGTGAATTTATTTATGATCAGTATCCTAGTTGTGGAGCTTTTGTGGTTTAGTGGCAAAGATGAGTACATAATCCCTAAAATTCCCAATTGGATGGAGGTAGATAATTTGGGAATATATTCATTATAAAATTGTGTTATGGGGAATGTTAAATTTCAGAGAGACGGGCCACACATGGAGTCAAGTTCACATTGGAGTTAATCATCTGGGTCTGTGTATTCATAGTATAAGTTTTGAGTCTGAGTTGATCAGGTCGATGACCACACCCAATCAAGGTGTGGCCAGTCTGGTCTAGGTAGGAGTCCTCCGCTACCAGCAAACACTGAAATTGTCTTCAACTTAACCACCTACAAAGCCCAGTAGGTGTGGAGTTTTGTCAGAAAAGACCTTTGTGTTATTATTATAGAATCCTTACTATTTAGGTCAAGTTTCCTATATGGGATTTTAGATTTTTTAACATGGAATCACACCAAAAAAGTAGATAAAGGCAGCATTGTAGTTGTTTTACAAGATCCACATAGGATCATTCATTGCAGAGACTTCTATTACTACCAGGTCTAAAATATCGGTGATATCGAAAAGTATCGGTAGGGCCAAAAACACGGAAATTTCGATGGAAATATCGGGATATTATCGATATCGATAAAAATTGAATAAAAACCACGGAAATTATAAGAAAAACTTGGAAATTTTTATTGAAACTTTGCAGGATGTTTATTTAGTCAATTATCTATTAGTTTATCATAAAAAAAATTGGAAGGAAATGCATTGCATGATGGATTTAACTGATTTAACTTAATTATATAGAGAGCTGGCAAACACTGTGAGTGTAGAAAATATAGTAATTAATGAAAAAAGATTAAACACAACCATAATCAAAAGTAGAAACTTGAAAAGGAATGGTCAAAGAATTCAAAACCATTTGTTCTGCAACAAAATTCAAAACAAAACCATGTATATATATATATATATATATATATATAATATATATATTTTAGCATATTTCACAAAAACATAAGTAATATGGGTGGTAAGGTGTTGAATGAGTAAAATGGGAGGGTTTGAATCCCCTTGGTGTCTTTTTTAATATAGAAATTTATCTTATATAATAAATATTAGCTTACAGACATTTTAAAGACGTTATAAATATACACGCCGAAAATATAAAACAGAAAAATAAAAGAACTAATGGTCTCATTCATGCATAATAAGCAATCCTTAAATCTAAAATATTTTATTTCAACATCAAAAACAAAACGCCAAATTCAGTTCATTATTAGGGTTATACTATAAATATAATATAGTTTAATATATTAATTTAGGGAAGAAAAATGAAACGACAAAAAGGTAAGTATTTTGTGTTTCAGTGAAAAAGGTAGTAGTGGTGGTTTTCAGTGGGAGGCGTTAACACTTGTTTGTTAAAAACACAAAAATCGTGATTTAAAAATAATTAAAAGGCACGCTGAACGTTTGCTAAGCGTGCGTTTCATTAATTATATGAAACGAAGTCGTTTCATTCCCCAATGAACCCTAAAAAACCCACGCGAGGTCATCTTCTTCCCCTCACACGCAGAATAGAGCCGCCCTGCCCTTCGTCCGCCTCGCACACGTTGCCACGCCTCGCCACGCCTCTCCACGCCTCGCGGCGCTAAACGTGCAACCTGCTAAATAGATGAACGCTTCAGAAGGTAAGATTAATTCCAGAATTTGTACTCAGATTTCTATCGATAATTTCGATAATATCGAGATATTATCACCATTTCAGCTTGAAATTTGCACGACAATATCGATCCCGATATTTCGACGATATTTCGGCGATATTCTCGACATTATGACGAAATCTAATTGGTATGTGTTTAAAATATATCGCAAGTCACAAAATCCGATATTATCGCCGATATTTCGACGATAATTATCGACTTTTCAGACCATGATTACTACTTAATTCTGATGGGTTTACATCGCAAGTCCTCCTTTTCTTTGGAATTCAAGAACCCTTTACGACAAACTTTTTATTCATTTATTTTACTTCTTTGATCTATAAAGAGGACAAATTTACACGAATAGTCGCCTGGGTTATAGCTCACTTGCAATTTGAAATAAATTAGTCAATTTTTTCACTTCAATAAAAATTTATTACAATGTCTCACTTATAATTTAACTCTTTATTTTTCGGTCCAAAAATTTGATGTGATCCATTTTTGAAAGTCTTTTGACTACATATTAGAGAAAACAAATCTCTTCCCAAGACGACTCTAATATGACATGACTCAATTAGTTCTCTATTCATTTTGTAACATAACATGATTCTACTCGCACAAAACCATCCAAATTTTTTTTAAAAAAATTCACCTCCCTTCTAAGGCACATGTCGCCTAAGTTAGTTGCGGCATGCAGCAGCGGACCTAGGAAATTTTTTAGCAGAGGTGCAATTTTTAAAGTAAGAGCTTCCCAAAAAAAAAAAAAGGCTAAACTTCCTTATCATTTAAACAATACTAAGTTATTCATAATTAATTAAAAAAATAACATTACAATTAACCTACAATTGGTCTTTTATAAAGAGAATTCTCAATCCTACTTAATTAAGGAATTCCCAAAACCCAATTGAATAAGAGGAACCCAATTAAGTAAGGAAATAAAACCCATTTTAAAAGCCCACAAAAAGCTTGGTCCGTTTACAGCATCAGTTTCTTTTAATTTAAAAACCCTGGTCCAAAACGACGTAGTTTTGGCCAGGCATCTTTAAAAAAAAAACAGGCGCAAGCAACAACGCAGCAAGCCCAGTGTCTTGCCATTTCGTCGAACACCTTCTGGTGCAATGGCATGTCTGGAGAGAGGTGCAACTCCAGCACCTCTAATGGTGATTTCCGACGACCGGAGGGGTAGGTGCACCTCCTTGCGCCTGGCACAGGTCCGCCACTGCTTGCAATGGCCCCTTTTTCCATGACTAGATGACCATTATCACATGAATCTTTTAATAAACTTAAAATACAGGAAAACAAATGATGAAATGGTAATGTCGATTGTTGGCTTACTTTTGTATCCATTTAGAAAATGGTAAACATCCAAAAGCAATACAACCATTCGATTTGTAACACACTTCAGTACTCATTTTCTTGAAATCTTAAATGTGGTTCCCTTCATAAACTAGAGAGGTTGTTTTGGGTGGTTACAGAAAATCACCATAATTGCGGATTATCCATCTAATCCTTATTAAGAACACAAAAGCGTCTAGCTAATTGCCAATGAGACACCAATGCTGTATCTATCAAGAACTTTGCAACAATCAAGTCAGATGAAAGAAGTTCGAAGAGGTTTAAATATATGAAGACGAAAGTAGGGTTTATGTGCAGTAATAGGGAACGGAGCCGTATGTAGACCTGAACTCATTCTCATATTTCTTTCTTCAAATATGCTCTTACCAACTAAAATCTCACCACTTCACTTAATTATTTGGATAAACATGTAGATCGTAGCATACTCAACTCAATGGGTCACTAGAAAAAGCCCAATAGGCCTCTCCAACACCCTTATGAATCATTGGAAGGGAATCTCTTGTTGGATAGGAGGATCATAAGAGTGCTCAATGATGAAGCGCAAAGCAAAGATACTTAGATACCCCCACTCTTGAAAAGCCATAAGCAGTTTGGAATTTCAAACAAATCTTAGTTGGAAATGCTTTTGCTTTTAGAGACCCACACACTTTTCCTTTGGGTGGAGGCTAACATGCGCCTGAATCATGAGCGCAAAATAGCAGGGCCATTGCTGAAAAAAAACATTGGAGACACATGCTTTGTCTTTTTTGGTGACAAATTGACAAGCACTTCAGAGGAGTGATGCCAGGTGCTTATGTTTGATTGGCTAGATTAATAGAAGCAAGCAATTGATAATCAAGCTGTAATTGAGGGCCTGCAAATGGCCACACGCATTTCATGCTGCGGCAGGCCGCGTCCCACTAGATTAAGTAAAATATTCCTCAAAATCCTTATCTTATAAGATAGAATATAAAGTCTGCTTTTGACATAGTCAAAATCTCTCTCGCTCTCTCTCTCTCTTTTTTGTTGCAATTCAATCGTTTCTATAGGATGGAATATGAAGCGATATTGATAGGACAGTGCATTTCTAGTTTTTGTAAATCACAATTTGACACATGTCAAATTGCGAGAGATTGCGTTGAATATTTTGTTACGGTTCTCATGAATGAAAGTGTGCACTTGAAAAAAAAAATCCAAAGAGTGGATTCTGGGCTGGGATGAATGGGCTGATTCTCACAAAGGCTAATGTTATGGACTAAAGTAATACACCATACATTCATGCACAAAGTTGGAAATGGGCTTGGAGGCACTTGCATTTTTGTATTATCCAAAGTTCCCATAACATGAGAAGGTTTAGGACTTCTGCCCAGAACAAACCAGGTTTCTTTTCTTTCTTCTGGTTTTAATGTGTTTTAATTTCTGGGGTTTGCTTAGTTTTGTGTAATTTTGTGTAGGGAACACAGCTTACCAATCATTTGTTGGTGAATAAAAGTTGGTACTTTGTGGATTTGCCCGGTTATGGGTAAGGCCCTCATCTCCATTTGTGAATGTTTGGAACTAGTTGCACATAGGGAAACTATCAATATCGCTGCAGAAAGTCCCCAACTTTGTTGAAAGTAGATTCTCTAAATCAGTCCAGTTTGAGCTCTTTCATGGAATGCAATAATTTTCTCTTCTTTTGTTTCGAAAGAGCGGATTCAAGCCAATTTTTCCTGTCAGTGAATATAATCAAGACTCTGAGTATTAGTATGGGATGACACAGTAGCACATAAAGCTAATTTTTCACTCATATACTGTTTTTTCTAGCATATTATATGACATGCATTTCAAGGCCTGCTACTTCCTTTCGATGCAGCTCTCTGTATGACCAACCAACTCTCTCTAGGATCCCAAGTATTCGTCGTGATTGAGGCTTTTGGTGATTGACTTATAACAAATGTTGAATATCTATGTCTTATGACATCATATTTTAAATGTTGTCACTACTTATTATCTAATATGGATGGCTAATATGCATACTTGTGATGATCTTTCTATAGAAACGGAGATTTTTTTACCCATCAAAGAAGCACACCTATTTCTGCCATTAGTGTATGACCATGGTCTTGAGCCTCTGCTGATCCTTGTCTACTCTAACAAATTTAGGCATAATTCATGTTAACATTGACTTGGAGACCTTATATTGTGCTTTAGATAAGAATCTTTGAATGATCTGTCAAGAGCCAGTGAGGTGGAACGCGCCATATTCGGTTGTCGTTCTTTTGAAGCTTCAGTATGTGCTGCAGTGTCAATGAGGAATAAATCATGTTTTCAATATTGGTTATTGTTAGCCTTCTCTTCTCTTTTTCTTTTTCCTTTTTTTGTTCAACTTTTCTATGTCTGTTGATTTCTTTGTTTGTAGGTTTGCTAACGCTCCAGAAGGCTGCTCGAATGGATTGGTCTGCATTCACTAAAGGTTTCCTTTTGCTGGCTTCTAGTTGATGCTAGTGTTCTACCTCAGAAGATCGACCTAGACTGCGCTAATTCGGCTTGGACCTAACAATGTCCACGGCTCTTCATAATATGCCCCATGATTTTCTGCTCCTTCTGCTTTAGCTACAGATAACTTTGTCTTCTTCACCAAGTGTATAAATGAAGGGGGGGTAAAGGAGCAGGGATGAAATTTCGCTCACATGTCACAGCTTCGAAACTACTTGGATCAATAGTCTGCATATAAGACTTGGCTGATTCCTCAACCTCAAAAGGGGAACACAAAGAACAAGGGACTTCAACTAGTTTTTTAGCGTGTTTCTTTTCTTTCTTTTTGCTGACAGTTTCTGTTACTGGTTTCCATGAACTTTGCTGAAGAAGTCCCCGACTAAAGTGATTCAGATTTGTAATTTTGGCTGTGGAAGAGTGTACTATTCCTGTTTTAACCTGGACCTTTTGTTCGAGTCATCTACGGCTTTCTTGTTGTTTGGTATGATCTGATTGAAGTTTTGAGGAATTGCTTGTAGTTTTCTTTACTCTTCTCTTTGATGTAGTCTGCTAGAACTTTATAAACTTCCTAAACAAGCAGAAAGTAAAATAGGAATAAAGAAAGAAACAAAACTAATAATAAGGGAACACATCGAAACAATAAGGAAGAGAAGAAAAGGAAAAATGGCAAGAACACCCAGCACAATACAAAAGGAGTTGAACCCCAACCAAGACACCAAACTGAATGAAGACAAGGAACCAAATAAATTGGAACAAAACTAAAGAGAAGTAGAAGAGGAGCATCATATACAAACCTGGCATCCCTGCAAGGGTCTCCAAAAAATAAGAGAAAATAAGTAATACCTAAAGCAATCCAGAAGAACACAACACAGCAGGACAAAAAACTAAAACTAAACCATGACAAAACAAGAAAGGGAAATTAAATTAAGTAAGAGCAAACAGAAACCTAAAAAGTAGCAAAAAAGAAGATAACCAAAAACTAACAGTAAAACCATGACAGAGGTAAAAAAAAAACGAAAGAAAAGAAAGGAAACTAAACTAACACCTCAAAAACAGCAGAAGGAAAACGAACAAACAGCAAGGCCAAAAGGAAACCTCGATGATGAAAACAAGAGACTGACAAGAGAAATAAAGAGAACAAAGCCTGAATTAAAGCACAATAAAAAACAAAACTTAAAAGAACAATAAAAACTGACTGAGAGCAGAGGAAGACAAACCTGAACTAAACAGACACCAAAACACGAATAAGTCAGAATCTTACTAACCAAGAAAAATCTGAAGAAAGAAAAGCAAGCAGATCAAATAAGATAAAGGAACATAGTAAAACCTCAAAAGCATAGGAACAAGACAAAATAGAGACTGGAACTACAAAACCAGGAAAAACGCAGGCATCAAGCGAGGACAAACAAAACAAAAAACCACACACCAGAAATCAACCAAACGAAAACACTACTGTTCAGTGCATCAGAAGGGTAGGAAGCAAAGAAAAACGAAGCATATACATATGAAGGATCAAGCAACAACACCTGAACAATAACAACCTGTGAATCTAATGTAGGGTTGGGGAACAGGTGATTTGAAAACTAGTCCAACCTGCAGCAGGTTTTGGATAACAGAAGAGACAACCATCATCAGAGAGTAACACGTTGGACAGCCACGGAGGCCCCCTCTTCAATCTAAACCTGAAAATAACAAAGCTCTCTTAGCTGGCAATGTACTACGTTTATTACAATTGCGAGAGGCGTATTGACAAATCACAGCAGGAAAAAGCCTTAGATATGTTTGCGCTTCTGCAATCAGTGTACCATCGGAATCCACGCATTCCTCTGAAGCATTCAAACATCTAATCACCTCTTGAGCATCCATTTCTAAAATGAGACAACCCATAAACCATCTGAGAAGCCACGTATACACACTCTAACCAACCTCAAAAAGCAATATTCCATTGAATTTTCTCTTTCCGTGTCTCTTTCTATTGTTTGGTTATTTTGCGTACCCAAAAATTAACAATAATAAGAGAAACTAAAATAAACAGTAGATCTCCTTTCAATGAAACTCAACCCCTGAAGGGAGCTAAGGACTAACTAGTAGATATATTCTACATATGTTACAAAATGGAGCCCTGCCTGCAACTATTTTACATCCAGAAACTTACAAACATAAATATGTAAATATAAGATCTGCAGGCTCTAGCTTATATGTTACAAGCAATCTCAGCTTTCATATATTACACAATAATTCCATGTTAAGCTTTAGGTTACGTGGAGATAATCGAGGTGCTTCGACCGATTTTCGAAGCCTGATTCTTGATTAATTTCACTTCTCTGTACCCTTCAGTACTTCCATTTTCTTATTATAAGCAGTGCCATCTTTGCTGATAACAATTCCCATCAATTTAAATGTCTCATGAGCCTCCTCTAGCATTTGAACCACACTTCTCATGGAAGGTCTTAGCTTCAGGAAGCCTAGCTGTGCATAGAATTGCAATTCTCAACACCTTGATAGCCTCTTCCCTTGTAGACCTCTGGAAGATATGAATCCACCATACTTAATATGCTCTCTCTACTCTGGAGCATGCTGCATACCAGCTCACTATGTCCTTGTTCTCCCCAAACTCTGGCTCAATCGGCCTTTTCCCGGTCACTAGCTCCATTAACACCACTCCGAAGCTATAACACATCACTCTTCTCATTCACTTTGTAGGTGTATCCATATTCTGGTTAAGTAACAATTACATTAGCACAATAAAATATTAAAAAAACTCAAAATTACAGAATTAAAATAAAATGAGAGAATTTCATTAATTACCGGGGAGCAATGTAGCCATGCGTTTCCAGCAACCACATGGGTAGAGTCCTTGCCTGCACTAGCCTGAACAATCTTGGCAAGCCCAAAATCAGCAATCCTAGGCTTCAAAAACTCATCTAATAAAATGTTTACTAGACTTGACATCTCTGTGCATCACCAGCCTCTCCAAGCCATGATGCAGATACTCCAACCCTTTCGCTGCTCCCACTGCGATCTCATACCTTGTCTCCCAATCAAGCTTCATCTTTTGGCACATATGAAGCCGATCCCACAAGCTTCCATTCGGCATGTACTCATACACCAACAAGCTTGAGTCCTCACTTGTAATGCTGCAATACAGCTTCACCTCACCACGTTCACATGCCTATTGAGCTCAAGGTCTCCACCTCAGCATCAAATTCTTTCGACTTTCCACCACGTTTAGCGAGCAGTGGAGTTGTGCTCTTGAACTTTTTTCTTGCCACTTGGATCGGTGTTCCATATGTGTTTTTACAGCGAGTTCCTTACCATTAGCAAGTACAACTCTGTAAACATTTCCGGAACCCCCTTTTCCAATTAGATTCTCTTGCGTAATGGAATCAAGAATCTCACCCTCAGTGAAGCTCAACACATGGAATGACTTAAGGTCCCAAGATTCTTCCTTTAATGAACGGTCGTCATCCTTTTCGCTCTTCTTTAAGAACAAGAAACATGTGAGGGACACAAGCAAGATTGCTGAGCCTACTGAGAAGCAAATAATCAATGTGCGGACATCCTTGGACATGCCCGAACTAGATGAACACCGAGGGAAGGAGTTGATGTTCATGCTGCAGAGACCCGGGGTTACCAGAAAAGCTACCGTTGTAGGCTGCAATCGACAGAGTGTCTGGTATGGCACCGGTGAGTCTGTTATGGGATAGATCAAGAATGCTCAACTTAAAGATGCTAAGCTTTCTGGGATTTGACCAGAAAGTTGGTTTTGTGATAAATTCAGAGAGTTCAAGGTTGGAAGAGAGCCTAGAGATGATGGGATGGTCGCCAGAAAGCAAGTTGTTGGCTATGTTCAAGTCACTCAGGAAAGGACAGCTTCCTAAAGACTTTGGTATTGAAGCAGAGAACATGTTGCTCTGCAAGTACAGAGTACCCAGATGCTTCATATCTCCAATAGTCCCCGGAATTTTACCCGAAAACCGATTGTTATTCAAAACAATGGACACCAAAGACGTTGCTTCGGAAATCTCATCTGGCAATTCTCCAGATAATCGATTGTAACTGATGAACAACTGTGCAAGCATCTTAGCGCTTTTGATATCAGAAGTAATCATACCTTCAAACTGATTCGAAGTAAGGTCAATGATTTCCGCATTCGGCAAGCCCCAAATCCCAGCAGGAAACAACACCAGAGAGCGAGTTGTACTTGACTCTGAACCTCTTCAACGTCGAACACTTGGCGTAAATTTTGAGGAATTTCGCCTGTGAACTTGTTCTGCAGGAATAAAAGGCCCCTCATCGTCCCCATCTTGCACATATCAGGTGGAATAGTTCCCGTCAGAAATTCTCAGAAACATCAATGAAGTCAACATTAGACCAGGAGCCTAGTTCTGAGGCAAAGTACCTGTCAGCTTTTTTTGTACAAAGACAGGTTCACAAGCCTCTTGAACTCGCCGAACTCAGCTGGCACTTCTCCAGATAAACGGTTACTATACAGTTGCAAAGAAACTATGTCTTTCAAGAATCCCAGCTCTGACAAAATCGCCTTCGAGTAAGTTATCCGAGGCATCAAAATTCTCGAGGTTTATGAGGTTTTCTTAGCCCGAAAGGAAGCGTTCCGTTCAATTGGTTGCTGTATAGCTCCAGCTGCCAGAGCTTGGTGAGCTTGCCAATCTCGGACGGAATTTCTCCCACCATTCTGTTTTCAGATAACTCCAAGTTGATAAGCTCTGTGAGGTTTCCGATACTCTTCGGAATTGGTCCTTGGAGGCTACAATTTGTCAAGTAAAGCAGGTGAGATTCTTGAGGTTGAAGATTTCGCTTGGGAAGAGGCTTTGATCAAAAGGGTTGTCTCCAAGCTCAACTGAATCAGACCCGTCATGCTGTTCAATGATTTCCATGGAAAAGTACCCGAAATCCGCTTTTGTTCAGATGAAGATGTTGTAAATTCGGACAAGGATGATATCTCAGGGAACGATCCTGTGAACAAATTGTTTCCCAAATCCAAGTACTACTTCAATTTTGAGCAGTTGTTCAAGTCCTCCTTGATCGTGCCATTCAAAGAGTTGAATCCCAAAGCTAGTTTTTCCAAGGATTCGAGCTGGCATATTTCGTCCAGCGCAAGAAAACCCAGAAGGTTCTGATTCGAAAGCTCGATTTCTCGAACTGAATTGTTTTCATTGCAGACAATTCCGCTGAAACTGCACAGGGGATTGGAGGAGTTCCATGTGCTGAATATGCTGCTGGTTGGTGTTTGAGTTTTGGAATGTGGGATTTGAGTTTTCAAGAGATTTGAAGCTCGTCCACAGCGGCAGCCTTCGTGTCGGAGAGAAGGCAGAAGAGAAAGAGGAGGTAGAGGCAGAGATGGTTTTCTCCGGTTGACAATGACGACATGTCTGGGGGTTGACGGGAGGATAGACTTTTGGGAATGGAGCTTCGAGAGGGAACCTTGAAGGGAGACTCTAAAGAATGTACCATTTAAACTATAGATGTTGGGTGCTCACAATTATTGCCCACTCGTCGATTGTGTTTCAATGTATGAAGTCTTTTTTACATGAGCCCAAATTAAGATTTTACATTTACTTATTATTTCTAGGAACCTTCTAAATTGGGAAATTCTAAAATTTATAACAGAGGATTATATTATAAAATCGAAGCTCTTTCAATCTGTAGGTTCAAAGAAATTTCGAATTAATTTCGGGTTCGAAACTAAAGAAAGCGATGGAAAACGAAAAACATTTTGAAAAAATCCGAATGAGCTTCGATTTAAACAACCGAAATGCTTTTTTAATTAGTATATAATATGTATTTATGGTTTTGTTGGTGTTAATTTCAACTACAGTATTGAATATATGGCGTGGCGTGGCCAGTAAACACAAAAATCCATTGACACAAACCGCACCGTTTTAAAGGTACCCTTGTCATTCTAGTAGCTGTATCTTTGTTTTCAGCTTCTTTTTTTCTTTTTTCTTTTTTGTTTTCCACTTCTTAATTATTAACAATATTTGTACTTTCTAATTTTTGTCTCAGCTTAAGCTTTTTTTAGTTTATATGAAAATGGTTGGAAAGGAAGATCTTGTGTATCTTCACCACTATTTGCCTTTGTTCTCCCACTTCTTCACGAGCCATATGAGTTGTGTGGAGGTTGTGGCCCACTTGCAGTTGTTGAAGATCGGAAGAAACTGAGAACTAGCAGCCACCAAGGTATTGCAGGTCGTGTACATTTGACTTAAAACAAGACCCGCACAAAATCATCTAGACTTGCAAAACAGAGCAAAAGAAGAAAAAGAAGAAAATAGGAAGAGGAAAATTTGCGTTGGCAAGGGAATGAGGATTGAAAGCATGATTGCAAGTAATAATAAAAGGAGGCATTTTGATTAGTCTTGGCATGTTGTGACTTAGTTTGCACATATTCAATGTATACACCTATGACTGTTAGCAACATGAGATTAGTGAGGAGATATTGCATACTTTAATGTCATATGCAGTGGCGGTTTCAGAATTCGAAAGTCATGTAGACAAAATTTACATACTGATCTCTCTCTCTTCTCTCTCTCTCTCTCTCTATGTTGTGACTTAGTTTGCATCTATTCAATGTATACACCTATGACCATTAGCAACATGACATTAGTGAGAAGAGATATTGCATACTTTAATGTTATATGGAGTGGCGGTTTCAAAATTCGAAAGTCAGGTAGACAAAATTTACATACTAACTCTCTCTCTCTCTCTCTCTCTCTCCTCCTCTCTCTCTCTCCGCTCTCTCTCCTCTCTATCTCTCTCTCTCTCTCTCTCTCTCTCCTCTCTCTCTCTTCTCGCTCTCTCTCTCTCTCTCTCGCTCTCTCCTCTCCATGTTGTGACTTAGTTTGCATCTATTCAATGTATACACTTGTGACCATTAGCAACATGACATTATTGAGAAGACATATTGCATATGCCTCTAGGGTCTTAGGTTTAGGGAGCTGCATACATATTTTATTTTTCTGAAATTTTTCGGGTAGGCGGCTGCCTACCCAATACATGGCTATATCCATTATATGGCTTGCTGATGTGGTATACTAATTCACTTTAAATTATAATCACGTAATGGATGACTAATTTACTATATATGCATTATTAATATATATACACATAGTATATTGGCAATATTACGTGACATGTTACTTGATGTTGCAACCACATGAAAATTAATCGATGAGATGAGTTGTGACTCAATCAGTTTTAACGGGGTTGTACTTGCAATCAGCTTTTTTGTTATCTTGGAGGGACTCAGACCTTGAACTTATCCAAAATCGTAGTAATTGACGGCAACACTACCTACTTCTCTGCCTACCAGACCAAATTGTCGTCGAATCGGAACCAAGGGCGGAACTAGCAAGAGGCTCAAATGGGCTGCAGTCTGGGGCAAAATTTTATATTTAAGCTTCAATATATTTACAAACTACTATAATTTAATGTTAGCCAATTAGCACAAAACAATACTTTTGTTTTTCTCAGTCCACACAAAAGAGTAAAGTAAGACAAAAACAACTTTATAAACATATTTTTTTAAAAAGGAAATGAATATAATAGTATATCATTAAAATAAGGCCCACATGCTGTTCGGTGGATTATTCAATTAGGGCAACATCAATAATATCTAATAGCATATCATTCAACCCTTAAAAAAACAAGAGATTCGAAACAATAAAAAAAATCACCACAGGCACAGCAACATATTGTAAACCCCAAAAAGAAGAGCGCTTCAAAACAAAGTAAAAGAGAAATGTACACTGAAACATTTGCTATCTTCCTTTTCAAAATCATTCAGTGGATTCTTCAATATTTTGGTAGGTTTATCTCTTTCTTCTTATTTAATTCTAAATTTGAATTGTTATTGTTAAATTTTAAGGTTTGAGTATTAAATTTTGGGGATTCTTAGAGCAACAAGGAAAGAGACAACACTAATTATATATTCAAGATTTCAATTGATTAAGAGGAAAAAAAAATTATATTAGCCCACCCCTACAAAAATTCCTGGTTCCGCCATTGATCGGAACCATCGAGTCATGGTGAAGTTTCTTCTTGTGTTTTGTTATAACACCTTGAACTTATCCAAATCGTAGTAATTGATGGCTACGCTACCTGCTCCTCTGGTTGTCGAGTTGAAACCATCGAGTCATGGTGGAGTTTCTTTTGTGTTTTGTTATAAATTATTTTTTTTAAAAAGGTAAATCCTCAATGTCCAGTGGCGTGATTTGAGTGCTTGTGGGCCCCACATGCATGCCACATTAGCAAATTAACATAATTTCTTACAGAATCAGATGACCGGGACACACATGATGTGCAGAGGTTAATGTGATTTCAGTGGAGGACAATCTCTCCATTTTCATATCAAATGTAATAAATTTCAATAAGTTTGTTTAGAATTTTTATCTTAAGATTATCCGTTTAAAGTTGGACACATGACCAATTCCACTAAAGGTTTTGATGAAATGCGATGACATGACCAAATTGATATGCGGACAAAAGGGTTAAGGACCACATTTATTGATTAGAAATTCTAAGGACAAATGAAAACTTTTAAAAAATTCAGGATATAAAACCTCTTTTTCTATTAGTAGGAGATGAATAATACGAACTTCATAAAATTTTCAATATTAAAAAGAGAAATACAATTTAACTTAACATTTTTCTAATCCTTCATATATTTCAAACAAAAGTTTAATAAGTTTAATTGTGGACTTTTTTCTTTTAACAAACAGTAGAATGTTTACAAAAGATTTTTACGACAATTCAATACATTCACAATAAAAAATACAACCGTAATGAGGTTAGTCACAACTAAATATCGATCTCATCACAATATCGTCATCAACATTTATATATTAGACAACCACCAACTAAATGAAGACCCACCACACAGCTGGACCCAATGCTTTTCTATAATATAGTTTGCAATAAAAACATGCAGACTAAAGAGGAACCGACCGACTCATAATTTAGAGGTTTATTTTCCTTGTTCTTAATTAGAGTTAAAATAGCTGATGGAGGGAAAAAAGATAATAATAATAATAATTAGTCACTTTTGTTTTGGCCAGAATAATATTAATTAGTCACTTGACTTAACTTACTAAAAATATTCCTTTTCTTTAAGACGGCGACTATCTTATCAGAAAGAGTAGGAATATGGGTTCAGCACGGCAGCGTGAAGCCGCCCTTGTTGACTACCAATCACTAACACACCAAGCCGTTCGCTAATAAAAACGTGGATAACGTTACGTGTGCCAATCCCAATCGCATGCGCGCCACAACAAAAATGAATGGTGAGGACACTGAGGAGGATGTTTTTATATATATATTTCATCAGACATCAAGGAAGATTCAACGCACTGAGTCCCTGTTTCTAAAGGGAACACGCGGGACCCACCTTCTGGAAGAATTTGACAAAATTAATTTACTATGATTCTGTAATGATTGCGGTAACTAATAATTTTAGTGGGATAATTTTTCCTTGTTTTGCCAGAGAATTTTGGAATTTTTTGTGGAATTTTGGGGTCATCAATCCCAAGAAAATAATGTTTGGTTTTGTAGTGGTTAGTGGTCGAAGAAGTGTATGCGGAGAGGTGGACTTTTGCATGGAGTCCAAGTGATTGGAACTTTCTCTTTTGTCCTTGACAATTCAAACATCTCAATGAAACAGGGAAACATTTGTTTGTTAATTTTGATCCACACCCTTGTGATATAATTTTCAACAGTCTTACTTATGCAGCTTCTATTCTATCTATGATACTTTCTAAACATTTTGTTTCATAATTCGTGATGGGATATAGACGTTTCAAGAGCTGTTTTATCAGACCCCAAACAATTAGTGTCGGCAAGCGATCCGATTCGCAAGTGGGAAAATTCAAAATTAAATTAGAATGAGATTTATGGATGCAATTTTCTCCCCAAACTAGAAGGGGAAGAGTTAGTTTGTTTGAGCAAATTAACTTAACTAACAACAAGAGGTTTTAGATTTAATCAAGAAGAATTTTTACTATGTGCCTTATATCGACAAAATATGCCCTATTACCAGTTGTATACATTCACGAGCCAATTGTTTTTATTACGTGGCTAAATAGGAGTTTTTATTATAAATAGCCAAAATTTATCCTATGAATTCATAAATGTCAGTTTTTTTATAAAACTTTCAAATATAGCAAAAACCTTACTTAAATAGACTAAAATGCCCTCAAAATTAAAATCCCGTACATCTAAAAAAGTCAAAACTCTTTATTCTGTTACCAAAAATATATAAACTCTTTCTTCTGGACATTTGTTCGAATTTTTTTTTCTCACCAGTAAAAATTGATTATCTTTACAAATTTTTGTTGGTTGGATTTCTCTCTACAAATAAGATTAAACAAGTTGGGCAAGGGGAGAGTGGCTGGTTGTTGTTCAGATGAAGGTTTGATTATCCAAGAACAGAAGAAAGGAAGGGAAGAGAGAGAATAGAAGATCAATAGAACGAAAGAAATCAAAGCTTATGTATATTTCTCAATAAATCTGAACGGTACAATTGTAAGCTAATATGTTCTTAGCTTTTGCTTACTGATTAAGCACATTAGTTGACTAGCTTTTATGACTTTCCAACCACTTCAAATGATAGCACATGGCCTTACAAACAGCCTTAACTCTAACAGGTTGGTTTTATGAGAAAGTTTAAAGCTTATGTTTGATTTGCTTGCCTATATCTATATGTTGGTTACTGCATAAAGCAGAGAAGAGGCTGCAGCTGTTAGCAATATTATCAATTATCTGGCACTATACCAACCCTCAAGCCATCAAAAACGTCTAAACTGATGTATATTTCAATTCCTAGTTTCCAATCATGTTAAAGAAACGAAGAAAACAATTAAAAAAAAAGTAGCGACCAACGAAGAAGGAACACTGAAATGAAGAACTGGTTTTGTTTTTCGGGTTTTATGTCTGTTTTAAAATTTAAGGGCGTTTAAGTATTTTTAATTGCATTTTTTGTTTTATTTGGAAGTTTTCATAAAAACGGACATTTATACATGTAAGGGGTAAATTTTGGCTGTTTATGATAAAAACTCGCTGAAGAGGTGGGTGTATACAAACCGATCACACATGACGCAACAATCCTATTTCTATAATTGAGAGTCCGATAAAAAACAAAAAAATGAAAGAAATAAAGAAAGCCATGCCATGATTAATGCGAACCAACCAACATATGCTTTTAAGAAGGAGTGGAGAGCGACAAAAAATTTCCATAGACAGCAAGAATTTCCAGTTTTTGCTTCTTCTTGTTTTTTTTCTTTTTGTTAACGCGCGTTGCTTTCTTTCCACGTACAATCAAATCAGTACCAAGTGAAGGAAGTTGATATTTTACCTAAAATCAAAAACTAATTAGACTCATGTCATGCTAGCAGTGGCGGTTTCAGGATTCGAAAGTCGGGTAGGTAAAATTTACATACTAACTCTCTCTCTCTCTCCTCCTCTCTCTCCTCTCTCTCTCTCTCTCTCTCTCTCCTCC